>BQNB010077142.1:12644-30937 GCA_026074375.1 Tanacetum coccineum | reverse complement strand
TTTAATACAAGTCAATTTAAAGTTTAATCTTGCTATTGATCTTGTGTTTAATCTATGGAATGATCTAGGGATCCTACAATTGGTATCAGAGCCAAAAGTGATTGTTTGTTTTGTTTTTGTTTTTTTTGAACCGAATTTTTAAAAAAAAAAGGGTTATGGTAGATTCGAAAATTAAGAAAAAATTCGTTTCGTGATTGTTATTGTTCATCCTTTCGTTCGAATTAATCAAAAAAAGAGGCGTGGTTTGTTTGTGTTTGGGTTCGAAGTGATTTAAAATAAAGCAGAAAAGCAAGAAGAAGAATATTCATGTTGCGTTTTGAGCATATTCATGTTGCGTTTTGAGCATACAGGTTGCGTTTTGAAGATTTCTATTGCGTTTTGACTAAAACGCTACGCTGCAAAACGGATAATTAAGACTTAAACATGTAAAACGGATAATTAATGATTCGATTGATTCAAAATGCTAAGTCCTATCCATGCATGTGCAAAACATCCAAGATACCAAAGCTTTTGTGTTATACACAAGTATCTTGATAATTCATAAAGAATCTTTTGTTTCATGATTGGGAAAGTGATCTTAAGGAATGCGAAGGAATGATATGTTGTACCACCAGGGTATTCGTAGAATACTCATATACTTGTCTTCGGACAGTATCCACTAGTGAGAATGACTCGTCTTACAAATACTTGTATGAGTTTGATGAGAGCCATGAGGCACTTCATATCTTTCGAGATATCTTTTAAAAATCATTAGAGCATTCTGATTTAAACTTTCGTTGTGTCTTAAATAAATCTCACAAGCACATCGAATGTTTTTCAAATCATGTTTTTGCCAACAGGTCTTCTACGGTACTTAATTGTATTAAGAAGTAAAATGCTGAACAAGGAATTATACGGTATAGTCAGCAGATAGTAACTGTACTGACTCACTCTTTACCATTCTATTACGAACATCTGGTTTAGAGAACAGCAAGCATACGGAAATCTAATACTTCGGTATTGGAGGACTTAAAGGCTTTGAGCTGGAAAACCTGTCAAGAAGGTTCTTTATTGAATCTATCTGATCACAGGTGCAGTATTCGTACTGTATGGTAATCGACTCACCATGTTTCTAAAACAAAGCATTGACTAGTCCATAGCAAACGGCTCATGGTAAAGACATATCAAATCCGTTGATAGCTGATAGTTTGCTAAAAACTATATTGTTCATACTCAAAGATTTGAAGACATCAAGAAAGCTAAGTACATGAAGCTTCCGCACCTCTGAAATCAAAGTTTTCTTCAAATGCTAAAGTCAAAATAATTAGAAGAAGAAAGAGTACTAAAGCTTTCATGATTACTGCAAGTATGAGCATGTCAGACCAAAGTTCAGCGAATGGCGAATTGAAGAAAAGATCACAAGTAATTCAAGTTTCAAAGAGTGAATTTCTACAGAAGCACAAATGTAAAATCAAGTGAAGAACCGCAACGACAACGAGCTAATATGCTATGAATTCAAATATGTACGCTAAGAAGACCTCAAAAGAAGACCTCACTTAGGGGGAGATTGTTAGAAACACAATTTCACAGTCTAACAAAAGAAGCTCGGTCTTGAAGAAAAACTAGCGTTTCATAGCTCGTTAGTTGGTTAATTAATTAATGATTAATGTAATTGGACTGACAAAGAAAAAGCCCGGAAAGCCCAACAAAAGCCTAGAATGGACAGAACCTTTTTAGTATAAATACACCTAGTTTAGTCAAAATTAGGTTAGACATCATAGTTAGTCAATATTGTTATTAGGGTTTCTAGCCACCAAAAGGTTTTCTTTCAATCATCAATAAAGTCTTTATTTTTCCTTTATCTTGATTCTACACATCATTGTTAAGGTTTTTATGAATGATCATGGAACCTACAACTTGTGATAGCATTCTTATTCGATGTTGACTTTTAAAGGTTAATGAATAGTGATTCTTTACAATCACAATAGCGCAGCAGAAGCATGGTGGGCCCATAACCCACAGGTTCCACAAATCAAAGTATTTCGTCCACCCAGGTTCTATCAGGATCTGAAGAAATTCTATTGGCTGTCATCAAGAGGTGTAGTCTTGCATTATAAGTCGACGTGTGATTATAAAGTAATTTTATAAGTTATGGTGTACAACATAGATTATATAATGCATTACCACACGTGGACTTGTTATCCTTGATTAACTAACATAAAAAATCAAATTCATGCTAGTTCATACTTCTATTTCATCTATAACTGTCAACATAAGCTCAGGGACGAGATTTCTGGTAGGGGTGGAGACTATAATCAACCATGGGAATTTTTATCATCCTTTGTTACTATCGACACAAGTGTCGGGGATGTTTTTTAGCTCATTTTCCTTTAAAATTCTAGTTTTAAATAATGATATTATTGCTTGCTATGTTTAGATCTGTTTATTTGCTTACTCTCTCTTTGCTTATTAGTGTTTAAATATCTCTTCTAGTACTTATTAGTTGTTTGTCCTCATCTGTTTTTGCTTTAATAGTTATAGATCTTTAGTTATTAAAATCTGTTTTTACAAAGTACATTATTCCTATAATGTACCATTCGCAACGTTATATCAAAACGGGCTTTAAACCGTTATCGGATGCCTCTAAACCCTAATTCCATGAAGGATTAACATCTAAAGTGAATGCACAAGCTACTAAAGCATATGTACAAGCAATATAACATCTCATTTGAAATATAAAATCTCTTCAAGTCAAAGTACAAGTCTCTAAAAGCTCAATGTACAAGTCATTAAGCATGATCTCCAAAATAGCCGTTTTACCTCCGTTTTCATTCTAATTTCTTCACCATCACTTGTGTACAAGCTACTATACTCATTTTATAATGTGTAAACCCTAAATATTCTATTCATAAGCTTTCATACATCTTTTTGCACTCAAAACCCTAATTCAAAACCCTAAACCCTAAAACTGAGCTAGTTTCTAAACCATGACTCGTTTCTTCATTTTTATCCATTGTAAACCTAAACCAATACTTAAATAAGTTGTAATAACATAAATTACAACATTCTCAATCACTTTCCATCATCATTTCACCATATTAACAACAATGTACAAGAAATAAAACTAGAAAACCCTAATTATGCCCTAATTGTAACTTTTGACCCGTTTACTCATTTTCTACCCATTTTAACCCAAACCACCTATCAACTTTTGATTATAATCCTTAATATAAGTCTTAAGATCAGTAACCTGTCATTCCTAATCAAGTATACACGAAATTCAAGCTTGAAAACCCTAATTGAACCCTAATGAACCCGAAATTAAAACCTTTGCATTTTGACCCAATTTGAAAGTTTTTCTTGCATTCAAGCACCTTGATGATGCACCTACTTGAAGTGCAAGCTGCTTACAAGCACCTCAAACAAATATCTACTTCATTTATAATTAAAAATTGATCACATGCTCTCTTGTTCTTTCTTTTGTACCTACGGCATCACCAAGACCAAAACCCCTCACCAAAGCTACTTCCTAGCTTATACAACACTTCTACCAGCTTCTACACATCCCTACCTAGCTTGTACATATGCCCCATCTCAGATTTCAAGCATACCTTAAGCTTTAAGGATCATATGACTATAAATAGGAACCAAAATCATTCATTTTTCTTCATCCCCCACTTCCTCCTCTATAACCCTTACATAGATGCAATCCGTTTCTCTAATAGACCCTAATAGGTCTTAAGAAGGCTCAAGTACAGAAAGGAAGCAAAAGAAACCAAGAAACGAAGCCCGGGAGTCGTTATTCTAGGCGTACGAAGCTAAAAGTCCCGATTCCGACCCGTTTCTAAGCTATAAGCTCAAGACCAGGTTCTCTATGCTTATATTCTGTATTCATACCTTTATAATGTTCATATGATCATGCTAAAATCATAATATAAAGCTTTGAACTCAAAAACCTATGTGTTATACCTTTTTGATCCAAAACCGTACACCCGAAACCCTAATTTCATGTTTTTACTTAATCTATAAGCTAAGCTTGTAAACTATTGTTATAATATATCCCAATAAGCTTAACTAACATTAAAATAAGTGCTTTGATAAGTCATGAAATAAATTGAGCTTAAAACCCGCGCGTTTTCATTTTAAAACTCTAATATGACCCGTTTTGCTTTCTAGCTTAACGAATCATTAATTTAAACTTGCGTTACGTTAAAACTTCATATTTTAGTTTATTATAACTTATAAATATCTTTTGAAATGTTAACATAAGCTTGCATGGCAATTTGGACATGTTTTGTAATTATAATCCATGCAAGGGGTATATATCGTAACTTTCTGAAATTAATAACTAGAAGGGCTGAATATGTCATTTTATCAAAGTTATAAGTCACTTTTCAAAGTGCAAGGTTTACTTGGTATATCTTTTAAAGTTGAAGGACCAAAGTCGTAAAAGTCTAAAATGTAACATTTTGAAAAAGTATAAAATCATGTTTAAAACCTTACAAGACATAACTTTAATTAACGCTTCTCTGTATTTCAAAACTTACAAGGACATAATTTTAATTACGTTGCGTGCTTAACATTTCTAATTATTGAGCAAAACACTTAAAACCGATTATACCGTATCACAATACTATGGAGCTTCATATTAAGAGGTTTCATCTTGGTATTATGTTTTGACTGAGTTGTTGGGTTTACGGATTTAAGTTCCACTAGCCTCCTACTATAGTTTATTGAATGACCTCTGAATTATGATAGCCCGAACGGTGATACAATACTCCATAACAATTCAATCTAAGATGATATTCATTATAATGTAAAACATATTCAATCAAACTAAGACTTGATATATTACCCCAGGTTGCCTGTGACGAAGCCGTTACTATTCATTTCATATACATTTGCTATCAATTTCCCTATACTGTTCAGGTGAGTTCATAGCCTCGCTTTTCAATCTTTTTATAAACCCGCGAGGGGGATACATGCTATAAACATGAATGCAATTATTTTTATATGCTATTTCAATTTACTATTGCCTAAGTAACTGCTTTGCCTTTAAGTCCCCATAATCATGAACCGTTAATTACTCTCCGTAGTAAGCGCGAATGATGTGAATAGATCTATTTGGGCTGGACTCCCCGTTGGTGTACCCAGTTACGAGTAACCAATTGCACATCATTAGAAATCACGCGGGTATTTTGGCAAAAGTACCCGCAGGGGCTATAACATATCAAACATATCCCAAGGCTTCGGATTCATGAGCTAATGGCAATAATAAATATGTTTTTCAATACTGGGTGTATATCAACGTAACCCAAATATCGCATTTGCATTCAAATTATATTACTTAAACCTATGGATTTCACTCAACCTTTGTGTTGACTTTTTAGCATGTTTTATCTCAGGTAACTAATGGAATGGAGTGGTGAGGACCATGAAGATGGAAAAAACCGTTATCATTCAAATGTGTATTTTTTTTTTTACGGACTCTCTTTTGTACAAACTCTGATGAAATTAAGGAATGATAACTTATTTTCATAAACGAATCTTTTTGATTCGTTTTCTATGATTATGACTGTTGTACCTTGAAGTAATACCCCAGATTAGCTTCCGCTGCTATATGTAAAAATGGGGGTGTTACAGATTTGGTATCAGAGCCAACGTTATAGAGAACAAGGTTGAAACCTTAACTATAACTACTTTTCTTTTTCCATCGAAGAAAGTCCTCCGTGCCGCTATATCTCCCGGAATGGTATGTAAAGTTACATAACTATTATATTACTAAATAAATAACTTATGTTATTTATACTGGGTTGTTAAATAGAACGATGTGTCCATCGATAATCCATATTTCCATATGGGAGGTTACCTTTTAATTCCAATTTTCCTATACTATAATCTCCGGCTTCTCAAGAATTATGTCCGCCTACTGGGAAATAAACATTACTCAAGTGGCTTCCAATTCATTGGAATTGTCCGTAGCTTTTACCGACTCTTTCTTTATTTCCGTGACGCTACGTACATGAAAGTTTTACAACGCTTTCAATACTGAAAAATCACCAAATAAAGCCTCACATTTATCATACCTCCTAAACCTCAAGAATTCTTTCTTCCGAAAGGACTTCTTTCACTAACAAAATCATCTTCTCCTACCCCGTCCCAATCTCAAGCCTTTAAGATTGGTGAAACCTCTCAGAAGCCAACTATAGAACGACATGAGGAGCAAATTCAGGATATCCTAAACAGTCTAGATGCACTCCCCATCGAGCGTATCGAACATATTGAAAACGGCATCGAAGGTCTCGGAAAGGGGCGAATCATCATTCAACAAGATTTCGATGCTTTGGAAGCCGAACTACAGCAAGCTCGTGCTCAGATCACCAAACTCCAAAGAAAACAAATGAATAGTAATCATAAGATTTCCCTAGCCCGCTTTAGAATCAATGAATTGAGAGACGTTATCAATGACATGAATGCTCGTCACCAAGCAGACATAGAGAATCTCATGGATTCCATCATCGAACTCAAGAACTGCATGGAGTAATCATCCAGTTTCTAGTTTAAATTCTAGTTTTTAGCTTTAACCTAGCCACGTGATGTGTGGTATAAATAAAAACACTTGTCAAATCTTGACTATGTATAGTACTAAGACAAGTTGTTCTTAATATAAAGGCAATCCCGTTATCTACCTTGTTGTTTTTATCGCTTTATGCATCTCATCATTCATCATTCATCCATCACCATTCATTCATCATTCATCCGTTATACGCATCATTATAATTATCATCTCATAACCTATATCCAAAACTTCAATATCTCCATTATTATATATGCTTAAAGTTCAAAACTGAGAATTATCATACTTGTATTCACAGTTTTAGCCATTTTTTGTGAGTATCTATTCCTTTATACGTGTTTGTCTTTGATGAGAAAGATGCTATATCAGAGAAAGAAGTTAAGGCAACAAAAAGAAAATAAATAGAATAGTCACATATAGAAAGGAAAAACATAAGATAACCAAAAAAGTAAATCGAAAACAAAATACAAAAGATATAGATCACTATTATAAGAATAATATAGCAGTAGAAGTCGCATGGCTAAGTGTGACATAATGGCAAAAACAGGGGCCTCCCTGATAGAATAGAAGCTACACAGCTCGCTCACCAATCGAGCATCACCGTGCCTGCCCAGTCAACTAACACACAACAGGAACACACACACTACTTCCCTCACCCTATAGACTCACGCACCTCCGCACACCAGATCTGCAAAACGCGCCCGCCGCTAGGCGGAACTATCACATAATGCCAGCTTCATATCAGTTTTTCTGTCAACCTGTGATTCTACTCTTGATAATGAGTATATACCCCCCCCGCGACACGCGAGCAAGTACGTCCTGGCCTTCATTCGTTGGTTTGAACGAACACGAAATCAGTATTCTCTGTTGCAGATCCAGATGTGCCTTGAAATGAAAACAAAGTAAACCATTTTGCTTGATACTGGGGATACTTTAACTGCGATTTGCCTTCTTTTCTTGGTGGAAATACCATATCGCCCATGCATTAATGGGAATGAGCAGAAAGCTAATCAAACACCTGGACTGAGTTATTTTTTAAAAAAGGGCTTTCTGACAAATATGTATTGTCCCCGGAATGAGATCTGGGAAAGACTGGCAAAGGAAAAAGATGGAAGAAAAAAGTAATAAGAAGAACTTTATTATCTAATTGTAAAGGGAAATGTGCTTAAACCCTACAGGTTTAGAAGATTCCAAGTAATATTGGACAACCTTCTTGTCCAAATATAGGTGCATAGTACCCAGGAACTATTGGAAGCTTTTCCATTGGGGTCTAGCCTTCGAAGCATTGAAGAAATGTTACTGCCCTCTTAAACCTCAAACTTTAGAGAGAGGCCCATTAACATTTAGCCCAAGGCTAATGGATCAAGTAAATCTTCTATTAATAATTTCTTGATCGATAAATGTCATATTTTAAGTGAAATTTCATTGATGACCGAATCTTTGGTCAGTTTTCACCCGAAGGATAAAGAAATTCTAGGAGAGTCAAGCTAGAGACTCGCACAAAAACAAGTGCTTCTCGGGAGGCAACCCGTGTCTTTTCCTCTTTCTATTTTCTTAATAAATAAATGTGTGATTTTATAGCCTAAGTGTGGGGGCGTGCTTCTTTCTTTGGTATGTGGTACCATTTTTGCAGGATTCCTTAAGATCGTGAAGACCCATGCTTATTTTTAATCCTCCAATCATCCGGTCTTTGATCTTCTGCTTATTTTGGAATCCTCAATCTTGATCTTATATGTATTTGTTTCCCCTTTCGCACTTGGAATTTTTTGCATTTGCCTTTTTCGTTCCTAAGTGTGGGGGTAAAACACGACATTTTTGAACATTTAGGCCAATGTTCCATTTTAAGTGTGGGGGGATTTTTGCTGAAATATGATCTTACCTGTGCCAGTCTGTGTTCTCATGCAACCCCGTTTTGACCAAAAATTTTAAAATTTTTACTGCTTTATTAATTAAAAAAATGATGAAAATATAAAAATATAGAAATAAGTAACCCGTAAAACTAAGTAGCTTTTGACTTGACTGAGTTTTTTAACTCTAGTTTTCCCTTTAGCTTTCGAGACTAAGCGTTTGCTTAACTTTAAAATTATGCAAAGAACGAAAATGATAGAGTTGAATATAAGTTAGATGCTAAGCGTGGAGTAGTTGGATCTCTTTAGAGCTCGTAGAGGTTAATTGTGGCTTTTTGCTCCCATCAGCTTAAAAACTATAAAAAATTAATTTTCAATAAATAAAGTTGATTTGATTTTTGCGATTCTTAGTTTTGATCCCTTCTTAGAGATTCCTTCTGATGAAAGTAAGGTACACATCGAGGTTTTGTCAGTGTTGTGGGGAAATAGGCTACCGATTCCTGACGGCTCGCTCCCATTGTCTAGGTAGTTAAAAGAACACAGGACTTGAAATTTGGCTAAAATATATATATAATAATAATAATAATAATTTACTTTGTTAGATTATTGGGTCTGGTCGGTTAGGATGCCCGATATCTTAGTCTTCATATAAGGCAAGGAATCCGAGACTGATAAAAGTTTATTGGCTCTGTCGGTTAGGACGCCCGATGTGTCAGTCTTCAAAAAGGTCGAGGGAATACCCGAAGTCGAAATAAGACTACTGGATTTGTTGGTTAGGACGCCCGATGTGTCAGTTGTTTAAAGGACTGATGGCTAATATTGCTTAATGATTAATAATAAAGCTAAATTTCGACTCCGGGGATATTTAAATAAAGCCTCCGTCTCTGGACTCGTAGTTGAGTTGTTTCGGATGAAATAAAAAGGATAACCCCTAAATCATGTAAAATTAGAACCTTAATGTAGACCTTATTCTCAGTATATCGTCTCCTTAGGAGAGGATTTCAAACTAATTATGGTTTAAACCGGTTCCCTTTAAAGTAATAAGGCCTTAATATATCTAAATAAGTGATCTCGATTCACATTATGTTTTCCGAATAAAATCCTTAGAGGAAATTAGGAATAAGGGAGCGAAAAGTAGCTGCGTTTACACAATTAGCATTTATGAGGAGTGTTAGCATCTAATATTATTATTAACTGTGATTTCGTTTTAAGCTTGGTTTGGGGATTGTGAAAATCAAGGATGATGAACTCTCGTTCTTAAAAGCCTTTTAAATAAATTTTATTAAAATTCTATCTTTGTTTTATCTATTAACGAATAGATGGTTAAAACAGGGGCGCTTTAGAAACAAATAATTTTTAACTCTCTTAATAAACCTTTTCTGTTCTTGTTTGATGTGAGGGGTAAATAAGTTAAGGGGGGTTAAATTATTTCTTTCCAGGCGTGTATTATAATAAACATTGCGTGTGAGACCAGCAATGGCTAAGTGTGGGAGAATTTGATGTGTGCTTAAACACACATCATTTATACCCCGGAAAACGCTAATAAACGGACTAATAACCATGAAAAATGATCAATTATATTTGGTTTATGTTATTATGTCTCGCAGGTACTAAGTGTGGGGGTTAAATTATTTCGTTCAAGTTTGCTCATTTCTCAAAGTCAAGACGAAGCCCACTTGAAGCCCCGAGCACTCCATTGGAAAGAGCACGGAATTACGAGTCCGACGATGCCTTTATCTCTTATTGGGCCGGCCCGACACCATTTATATGGGTCGGACCGACCCATAATTATTAATGCTTAAATGTTAACAACTTTTAAAGTTGTATCCAAGTTACTGCAGGTCACACTCATCCCACTAGGCCATGTTTGGAAGTAAATTGCTAGGCTCAATAGAGAAATGATTCTCGGCCCAACATGTTGAAATGGATCCAAGCCCAAAATTGATATCAAATGTGAATATGAGAAATGAAGCTGGTGAATTGAGCAAGTGAAGCTCACTCTCCATAATTAAATCAACTTGGGCACGTGAGACGCCCACTCTCACCCCTACTATCTTTCTCTTGGCAAATCAAATAAGGACGCGTGGCTTACATATTTACTCAATTTTGAATTGAGAATAAATGAGGCGGTTACGAGGTGTGGAGGATGAATACGCATTAATATAATGCTGGATAAGGGCACGTGGCATCTATTCATTAGAGGATCGAATATGCTCAGTACGAGGATAAGAATTGACTGCCAATGATTAGGTCATTGATATACGCTCTCCCTACAAAATGACTAATGTATCCCTCATTCTTGGATTATGATTGGAAGATTCGTTGAAACAACAACTTTACCCTTTCCTTTTTTTGGCTATAAAAAGACACACGCAGCAGGCATTTGGGGCATTAGATTTAAGGGAGAATTTTGTAGTTTACTCTTTTAAAACATTATTAGTAGCTTATTTTAATGTGGTAGCTTATTTTAGTTTTAGCTTATTGTAATTTTTTGTTGTAGCTTATTTGGCTTATTGTAAAGATCTTGGTTGGCTTATTAATGAAGGTTGGTATTGATTAAGAGCTTACTTCTCTTGGATTTCTTTTCTTTTCTTTTCATCTAAGCTTATCGATAAAGATCAAAGATTAGGAAAAGATTTAGTTTCCTAATACAATTAAGATTCCTTTGTAAGTCTTATGGACTCTTTATATAAAGAGATCCCTAGACATAGTTTATGTGTGTGATTGTGTGTGCACTCAAAAACGTATGTGTGTATCCTATAGGTGTGATGTAGACGTCTAGTTGGTTTAGCCTCAAGGTCGAATAGACCCTGTTACTAGTTAGGGTAACACGGTCTATACTGATCATATAGTATTTGGGGCTATGTATAAACGTGTGAATATAAAACCTTGTTGAAAATAAAATTGTTCTTATTTATTTTCCGTTGTGCATATCAATACTTTGTTATTTTATTAATCCTAGATGAGTTCTAAACAAACTCGAGCTTAAACGATTCTTAACAAGTGGTATCAGAGCCATGTGGCTCTTGATCTAGGATTTTACAAGGTTTTATTGTCGAACAAAAGAAAGAAAACTGGATCGAGTTTTTGTTCTTTTTCAGTGAACAGGTGAATTCGGTAAATCTAGGGTTTCATCAAACCTAAATTCGGTAAAATAGGAAAACATAATGTGTGGTATTCTGTTACAAATTTCAAGGTTTGTTGATTTTTTGTTTATAAAAGATTAAAGGGTTTCTTTGTTAAGCGTGTTTTTGTCCAGATCATGCGACAACCCATTCATAAACCTTAAAACTTACCATTATTCCCAAAAACCCTAATTGTCATTGCTGGTAGCTAGTCGACAAATGTTCCAAACAGTTGTTGGTGTCCGTGTGCAAATCGCTGGTAGAAGTTTATAACCATTCGAACTCCTATTGTATCGTGTGTTCGTTAAGATTGGCTTGCTCTTGCTTTTGTTTAATTTCTGGTGTTTAATCAAGAAGAAAGCATCAGGCTTATGTGATCTGTTTGTGCAGCAAGGGTTCATACCATGGTTTAGTAGTCCTGCTGGTGTCTATAATTTTCATTCAAATATTGAGCAGGAATGTGATGACAGTGATGTATATGGTACAGGCTTGAAGAAAGATGTTGGGTTTTGGTTAATACTGCTTCAGGTGTGATAGCAGTTGTAAACCCAAATGATTAGGGTTTTTATCAATATGTGTTCTGCTTTGATTGAACATAATCTTGTGATGTGTACATGTAGGGCGTTATGTGCGTTGCTTGTGACAAATATTGATGAGATTGGGAAGCTGTGAACGTCGTTAGCAGGTTATTTTATTTTGAAGCAAGTTATTGGTAAATGGTAATGATCCTAAATTTAAGGGATTTTATTTGTTCCATAAATAACTTCTTACTATTGCTATTGGTAAAGATATTAAGGCTATTTCTTGATTGTGTTTAAACGTTGACTGAAGGGTGGTGTTCATTATTTAATACTGCTAAGGTTTGACAGCAGTTAATACTGTTATCGTTGGTTACTACTGCCAATACAAGACTTACTGTTGCTAGTATATGTTTATGCTGCCCGTCTATTTACTGCTGCCCGTATAGGTTAATGCTGCTACTTTACATTAGTGCTGCCAATGGAAAAATTAATGCTTCCAGTATTATGGATATGTGTTAATACTGCCAGGTTTAAAGTATTACTACTGTTGGGTGTTAAGGCAGTTAATATTGCTAGCGTTGTTGTATTAAGTTACTACTGTTATTGATTGAAATCAGTTACTGCTGTTAGGGTAACTGAACTTACAACTGCTAGCTTTATCTAATATTGGATAACACACACACTTTGGATCTCGAATCGGTTTAGATAGAAAAAGGCTAGTTTTGGAATTAATTGAAAGAATTGATTACGGAGACGATTATTTATCACTTATTTGAAGTTGAAGTTGAATTTCATGGGTACGTGTTCTTATCATATCTTAAAGTCAAGTTTGGTTGGATTATGACTTTGAAGATAACTTGTTCATGCTTAAAAACGATGTTGACGAAGACTTGTCAACTCTAGCAATGTGTGATCTATAAACTTATGGTGCTCAATGCTTACATTTGCTATCACTTAAAGGAGTTACGTTGTAGTTCTCAGTGTCTCATTAAGGATGAGGATTTTGTTAAGAGATTAAGGTCTACTTATACTTAGAGGAATTACGTATGAGTTTGGAGTCACGTGGAAAGTACAAGACATAAGACACAAGTTTGGGATATTCTACTTTAGCATCAAGTTTGTAATACTGAGTTTTCTCCATCAGTAGTCATTACAAAGATCCAACAGAATAAGAGATTCAAGAGATGGTTAACATATTAATTTAAAGAGAAGCATATGATAAAGTGTTTAACCATTTGGATACGTTACATGCACCACTTAAGAGGAAGGTTTTGATTCTTACTACTGCTAAATCATTATTACTACTGCTAGTGTAAGTTTCTACTGCTTGAATTCATTATTCTTATTTTGCATCATGGAGGGTAATTTGAAACACTAGAAAGCTTGGATTAGAAGTGTGATTTATGGTTTGTGGTTGTAAAGATCAAAGTTGCATATGTTCACAAGTCCCCTATTGGATAATGACAAAAAGGGGAAGATGGTATAGAGATATATTATTTGCAACTTATTATGTGTGGTGGCATGGCATGGAATAAGATGTTGAAGACTTCATTGTATTGAAGAAGTTTCAACAAGTTTAAAGGAAATCTTAAGTTAAGGGGAAGATTGAAGATTGTTTCATTCATGGAAGATCAGATTTGAAGATGAAGATTGCTGAAGATTAGGCTACTATGGATCATCTTGAAATCAGTTCAGTGTTTTTTTTGTCATCATCAAATAGGGGAATATTGTTGGGAATTATTGATTTGATGATACAAAAACAATGATACAAAAGAACAAAAGAATGAAACAACAAGGATCAAATTCGACAATATGGAATTCTACAAATGATAAAGGATTCTAAAAGATTTGCTTAAAAGATAAAGATCAAAGATTAGGAAAAGATTTAGTTTCCTAATACAATTAAGATTCCTTTGTAAGTCTTATGGACTCTCTATATAAAGAGATCCCTAGACATAGTTTATGTGTATGATTGTGTGTGCACTCAAAAACGTATGTGTGTATCCTATAGGTGTGATGTAGACGTCTAGTTGGTTTAGCCTCAAGGTCGAATAGACCATGTTACTAGTTAGGGTAACACGATCTATACTGATCATATAGTATTTGGGGTTGTGTATAAACGTATGAATATAAAACCTTGTTGAAAATAACATTGTTCTTATTTATTTTCCGCTGTGCATATCAATACTTTGTTATTTTATTAATCCTAGATGAGTTCTAAACAAACTCGAGCTTAAACGATTCTTAACACATACATTCATTACATGTAGCACAAATAAGCTTAGAATTCGCATTTAAAACATAATGCTTAACATTTGCATTACAGACAGGTTCAGGAACACGATTCTTTTTATTTAAACTAGGTTTGAAACTCCTAAGGTGATCTTCTATTTTATTATTCTTGTTGCTACTGGTTGGTCGCGAGAGCCTATTTTTCTTGGTATTGCCTGGAGGCTTTGATCCGCTAGCACTAGTAGAATAGATTACTCTTGTAAAAGGCAACAAAGGTTTGTTAGAATTCTTAGTTTTGCAAGAGTCTACCTATTTTTGTGTGTTACTTGGTCATGCACTACGTTCTACAAACCTAACTTTTTTGACTTTGTTTATTGGTGTTACTACAATCAGCTTCTCACTTTTTTTGCTAAAACTAGGGCATGTATCTCGAACATAAACTAGAAATTCCTAAACTCGTGTGGTAAACTTACAGGCAGAGTCTAAGTCACTATCTAAAGGCATTAAAGCTCTAGCATGTTCTACTATTTCACGACGAGTGTTAGCATGTTCCTGTGTATATTTCAAATAGTCTACATGAGCTTCCCTATTTCTTAGCAACATAGGAGAAAGAGGTTCTAAATCTAACTTATACACCCCTAGGGCAAGTACTTTGGATATATTTGCAGATTTATCACCTCAAGACACACCTTTGCCTTTCAAAGTGGCAATGTGGTCTTTCAATTTACTGATTGGATTATTTTTTGCTTCTAACTGAGCTTTCAATTCATTTATTTCAAAAATTATAGAAAATTCAGGAGTATCCTAGTTGTTGCGTGGTTGGTTATTCTGAAAACTTTCTTTGTATTGTTGCACCTTGATTTCAAGAGAAATACATCTGTTTTCCATTCTGGTACATCATTTTGAAAGTTCATCATAAACAACCTTTTCAACCATTTCATTCTTTTTCGAAAGCTCAGCCTTAAGTTCAACACACTCAGCATATTCATTAAGAAAACTCTTTTCCATATTTTGATAATCAATAATTTCAGCTAAAGAATTCACAGCAGTATGCACAAGATCTTGAGATAAAAGAAGCTCCAATAAACGTTCATTTTCAAGCAATAGTTCTTTCTCTTTTATCTCAAAAGTTTTCCTTTCTACAGAACGTTTGGCAACTTTGGTTTCCATTTGTGTAAAAACTTCTTTCATGTTAGTAATTTCTTTATGAAGGCCTTGATCAAACATGTGAAAATACTCTTTTAAAGTTTTAACAAACGGTTTGATATCTTTGTCAAAAGCTTTCCGAATGTGTTCAAAATTCCCATGAACCCTCATTCTGACCAGTTACCTTGGTACGGACAGTTACCACATTTTCAAAATCATTCACATGACTTATTTTATTAAAAGTATCTTTAACCAAACTAAATGTAGGAAGTTCATGAGGAATTTCCTTTAGAACTGGTTCAGGTTGAACTGGTGGTATTTCAAATATGAGTTTTAAGATGGGTAACCAAAATGCCTGTTCTACAAAGAGTTGCTTTTGAGGCACAAAATGCTTCACAAAATGCTCAGACAATTTATTCAATGCAACATAGTCAATGGGTGCAATATTAATTTTCTTTTCTTGCACAATTAGATCATTTTGTTTAGCATGCATCTTTAATCTACTCTCTTCAGCCAATTTAATGTTTCCTCAGTATCAATGACGGATAATGGAGCATGTTGCTTAACAATTGTATTACCACAATATAAAGCATGTACTTTTCTTTGAGCTTGAGACAGATATAAAGGATTCTGATAACCAAGTACTGTTTTATGAGTTTCATCATAAAAATCTTGAGGTTTTGTCAACATATAGCATTGTTTGTGTTGATTAACCCATTTTGTAAATCACATTATCTAAAGCCTTGTTTTTCTTTTCTAAATCAATGATTTCATCTAAATATTTATCTTCTTTTGCCTTAGATTCCATTTACAAAACATCAACCGTTGTTAACAAAGTCTTATGACTTTCAACGGTTACATTAAGTTGTTGTTTAATGAGTGAATCTGATTTTCAAAATCCACAACTTTTTCATTTTTGTCAACAATAACCTTTCTCAATAGACCATCAATATACTTTTCTCTGTCATTTAAATCAAATTCTTATCTTTCTTCAAAAAAATTTCTTTGTTCTTTATATCTTTCAAGCTTAGCAGTTAATGACTCATTTATTATTTTGTTTTCTTTATCCACCTCATTACATTTAGCAACTTGATTTGACATCTCTTCAATCACATACATTATCATTGCATCATTTTGTGCAGAGAAAGAAGTATCTTGAAGAACTGTATTTTCAGTTTCTTTTAGATATTGTTCATATGAAATCATATTACTATCACTTATTATGTTAATATCTGGATTATAATTAAAATCATGTTGTTCAAAATACTGCATCTCTTGCACATTTTGATCAATCACATGATTATCAGGATAATTTTCATGAGTTGGTACCTTTGAGAGAATATCTGAGTCATATGAGGAGAGCTTAACTTACAGATGGAGCCTCATCATAGTCAGAGTCAAAAGCATCAAGATCATCAGTTTGAAAAGCTGTTGGAGTGGGAATTTCCTTAGACTGTTGGACTGTAGTAACTGTATCCCCATTATCTGCTAAGAATGCCATTAGTTCGTCATCCAAGACCCTTCCTGATTCTAAAGCCTCAGCAAGCATCGCCTTCTCTTTGAACCATGCTGAATTCCTAGGCCTTTTAGGTTTTGTACACTGTCTTGCCATGTGGCCTTCTTCTTGACAGTTATACCAGCATATAACCTTTGCTGGACCTGCTGTATTTGTTCTCCTAGTTTTGTTACCATGTGTAGCAAGATAATCACTTGGTACCACGCTTGCATACCCCTGATTTTTTCTTCCTAAACTATCTGCACGGTAATCTTCCATCTAGATGTTGCCATGATTTTCTTTGTGTTTCGACGAGGTCTAAGCACTGGTTGTTGGTGGTGGGTAGGTGGGTATCGAGAAGTAAATGTGATGCTAATGAAAGCCATTACCTTGTTGAGACTGGTAATTGGATCATCAGAAGGTAGAAATGATAGGACAACAAGCCCTGAATCCATTAGAGGAAATGATGCTAATAAAGGTTGATGAACATCATGTGGTTAGTAGGATTGACGATGAACCACTGAAGAATGATTAGCAACCGGTTCCTGGGAAGAACGATGTTGAATCATGGGTACATCATACAATTGTTGTGATGAAAGAGATGAAACTTGTTTTTGAGATGCAAAGGGTGAAATTTGTTGTTCATGCTGAGTCTGAATGGAATAAGAAGGAGAGGAGTTGTATGTGTTAGCCACTAATGCCAGAGGATTCAAGAATCGTTCCTTCATTATACGCACTTCATCTGCATGAGCTTCGTGTTGTCTCAAATAGGCGTATAATTGATCAAAATTAGTGTTATTCAAGTCCTTGGCTAGCTTTACATCCGTAACAAATTTGCTCCACTAAGGCTGAAGATGATTGCTAAACTTTGTATTGACTTAATTGGTCTCATTGTCATTCCAAAGGAGTGCATATTATTTATCATTTGTGCAAACCTCAAGTAGTAAGAATGAATAGTCTCTCTAAGCACTGAGGTAAACATGTCAAACTCATCATATAATTTCGACTCTCTTTCCTGCAACGAGATTTTAGAGCCTTCAATGAGTAATTTAAATCTATCCCAAATGTGTTTGGCCTCTTCATGATGATTTACCAGATTGTAGATATCTTGTGGTAAGCCTTGTAGAACAATGTTTGTTGATTTGATGTCACAAGCTTCATGAAGTTTTTCAGCATCTATGAGTTCATCATATCTTCTCTTTCTAACAATTGCAGGTGTAGTTGCAGTTCCAGCTTCTGTTATTATTCTATAATCGAAAGGTCCATTGAGAACTGAGTCAACAAGTAGCTTTTTGTTTTCCTTTCCTTTGATATAGAGGAGCATACGGCTTGCCTATGAACTGTACTAAGTCTTGTCAAGCATAGGGGGAC
>BQNB010077141.1:0-30937 GCA_026074375.1 Tanacetum coccineum | reverse complement strand
GACAACAAAAACACAAGATAAGAAGAGGCGAGCCTCCTCACGTCACACTTCTTAGAAAATAGAAAGAAAACAGAAACACGGGTTGCCTCCCGAGAAGCGCTTTGTTTTTGTTAACCGAGTCGTGAGCTTGACTCGACCCCTTATACTTGAGCTGGTCAAGGAGGGTAGAAATGGAGATACGGGACATCCAAGATTGGCATGTCCCCTCCATAGATCATCATCGGGCTTTCATTAAGGAAATTATGAATGATCTTGAAAGATTTAAAGCCCCGATGAGATAAGAGATGAGGAGATTTCTCCTCTTTTGAAACAAGAATTTAAGGATTGAAAACTTTGTCCTCAATTTCGGATGAAAATGGAAGCAAAGTTTTAAGCACTGGAGAAAGAGGATCACTGATGAATGAGATAGAAAATTTATTCAGTGATAGAAATCTCTTGGATTGGACTTCAATAGATATTCTCGGATCGAAAGTCTTGTTTCTATTTCTGGAAGGAAAAGAAACTACAAGATCAGATCTGCTGAAATCAGTAAAAAGAGTGAAGTCCAGATCCTGACAAAGGGTAGGATGGGTGGGTAAAACATCTTCCACAACAACTCTAGTCAACTCGCCCGGATCGGGCTCATACTCAAGAAAAATATTATCCTCTTCAGAGTCATAGCCGTTACTATCAATACCCGGTGGTATCGAGTCATCCGCAGCGAGAAATATATCGATCTCCTCCATAAGAGAGTTACTATCCTTCACGGGGATATGAGATGAGGATAAAGATTCGATTATGGCATCAGAAATTTCATAATTAAGTTCTTTCGGAGGTCGAGGAGATGAATTATCATATAATAACTTCTTAATAAGACGAATATCTTCCTTCGGATCAAAGTTTGTTTCAGCAATTCCTGGTGGAATTAGATTGATAAGAGCGAGCTCACCGGCGAACTCCTCGAGAAGGAAATCAATCTTAAGGGAAGTTATCACGGTATCTTTATTAATCAATGATTCTATTAGATCAGACTCTGCATTAAAGTGATGCGGATCTATCTTAGTAGAAATGATTTCTTTATCAAAAAGAGGGTTCGAATAAATTTTGAAAATTTTTTTATCGGAACGTCCTCATCAGAAAATGACTCGTCATCACTAGAGGTAGAATCGTTTTAAGAATCAAAGAGAGGATTAGAAAAAATCATAGAATCTTTGTTAAAATCTGGTGAATTATCACAAACGGGCACATCACACTCACTTTCAATATCGGATAAATCCTCGGACTCACTTGAGGTTAGGTTAAGGTCATCAACACTAGACTCATTTTCTTCGTCCGATTCCGTTTCTGGAATAGTGTCAAGATGCTCATCCTTTATTATGAGAGAGTTCGTAATCGGAAAGTCGGGTGTGATTGCAACAGGGGAATTCTTATAATATTCCCTCACTTGAATTGTATACTCCTCGTTATCATCATCATCGAAAATAGGACACTTCCAATATGGAGTACAAATTTTAGCTGCCTGCTCTTCTTGTTTTAGTTGCATTTTATTAAGAATTTGCAAATCATTAAGAAGTTTAAGTAGCAATTCTTGTACATTCTCTGGTTGATTTTGCCCTTCTTCCAAAGCTTGCTTAACTTTAAGAAACCTCTCCTCAGCTAGCAATAAAGCCATACACTTTTCTCTAGGAGGTATATGATCATACTTCTTTAAAAAGGCTTGAATAGCTTCCATTAGGTTTTCTCTAGCTTGCAATATTTCCGTGTTCGTTTCTTGAGGAGGTTGATGAATGACGGGAAACTGCGGGGGTTGGAATTGGTCAAAACCAGAAGAATTAGAATTATAGCAATGGTTAGGTTCATAGTAATTTTGGCTCATCGGTTGACACTGAAAAGTCTCACGAGGACCCCCGTAGTTTTCACAACAAGGAAATTGTTGTGGAAAACTTGGTGAAGTTTGTGGAAAATTATTATCAAAGTTTTGATTGAAACACGGGTCCTGATCGTAGACAAACGGAACTTGAGGTGGACAATCGTAACCATAATGAGCATCGTTCCCACATAACTCACAAAAATACGTATCGTACTGGGGTTGTGGAGGGTAGTCGGAAAAATTTGGAGAATCATTGTAAGAATACGGAGTTGGTTCATAAGTGAATGAATTTTCAGCTTCCGAATTACATCCTAAACAAGGTACCCCTCTATTATAATATCCACACCGCTCGCAAGTACAATATCGACAAGGTTGATCATCAACTGGATTTCCGCAGCTGAAACAACTACGTTGTTCGAATGACGACATTAGAATTAAACAATTTGAGATTAAGAAGAATATTTTTGAATTTTTTATGTATTTTAAACAAGAAAAATATTTTTGGGACCGATAAATCAAAGGTGCACGGTAGCTCTCTAAATTACTCACAAAGAAGCGGAGGAACGGGTCAGCGCGAAGCGTATTAAAAACCTTTTCCTTTCGGGTCGATGTTCGTTGGATCAACCCTCCTTATACCTCTCTTATAGTTCGTAATCTAAAGGTGAGCCGATTTAACAATTGACATCACGGTTTCTTTTTGTCGCACGAGGCGCTATTTAGAATAAAACCCTCTCCTTTTGGGTAATGCTTGATCAAACCCGCTTAAAAGCTTTGCATTATAGCACGTAATCTAAAGTGTAGCCGTAACAACGATAACATATGGTTATTTTTATATATAAAATAATAAGAAATTAGAATGTGTAAAATATTCACAAACGGATAATACTTCACGAGGAAGTTATTCAAAAACACTAATCTTCGAAGGAAACTCGATAATCGTAACACACTTACCTCGGTAACGGCAGCCAAAAATTTATTACGTCTCCAATTCACTATATATAAATATTTTATAACAAGTATATAAGGATAGTATCAATTATAGTTTAGTAAGTATTTTCGTCGGGTTAAAAGAAACAAACTTTTAAACCAAGTTGTCTCAAAAACTCCCGTGAGTCGTTTTCCCTCGACGAAGAGGTAATTGATAAAATACAGGTTAAGTCCGTGATCGCGCGTTTTGAATGGTTTCGAAGATTTTGATTTGGTTGTCTAAATCCTACTAAAAATAAATGACAAGTAGATTAATATACGAAAACAAGTAAGCAAGAAATGACAATTAAACACGTAAGCATAAAAACGTAAACGGGAAAAAACGCGACTTAAAAACCTAAATTATCTAAAATTAAACCTAAAATGATTTTTCTATTTTTCCTAATCCTCTTTTACTAACTTATAAGAAAAGGCTAAGGAAATTCTAAAACGAGAACACTTAAAGCTTAAAAACGAAGAAAACGAGAATGTGAACGAAATCCGTTCTTTAAAAAAATGAAATTTAAAAATAGTAACCCTACGAAAGTAAATTTCAAACCTAAGCCTAGATTATGATAAAAGCAAATTTTGTAAAAAAAATTATTATTTTTGATTATTTTTCTATTTTTTATAATTTTTTAAAGTTTTTAACAAAAATAAATGATTAATAATTACTAAAAACATAATTTTAAAATTCTGAAAAAATACTAAAAAATACTTTTGACTATTATAATCCTAAGAAAAATAAAAACTGTGAAAAAGCTAGAAGAAATAAGCTGCTAATAAGCTTATAAGAGCAGATACGCTAAAATGAGCTAAGACACTTAAATAATAAGTCTTACAATTATAAATCGAAAAAGTCCACAGGGCAGATGTTGTGAGTGTGTTAAAAGTAGCAGTAACGTTGTTAAGGGTTGATTGTATTAGAGATTGCCTAATTATATTCGAGGAGGCGGTAGAGGCTCTGTGGGTACGACGCCCCTGTCACTACGATTTCACCCTCTTCCCTTTTTTTATTTTTTTGCAAAAAAACTTTGAAAAAGCAAACTTGAAAAACAGTTATTTGACACATTTTTTGTGGAAAAATCAAACACTTTTTTAAAAACTAAGAATAAGCTGGTAAACAGCTTATTTAAGATGACAGTTTATTCTAAAAGTTAGAAAAGAAAATTTGCTAACTGTTTTGGCTTTTTAAAAGACTTAATAAGCTCTTGGAAAGTAAAATAAGCTATGATAGATATTATCCTACTTATTAATAAGCCACTAGGAATGAATTAATCTAATCCAAATGAGCTGAATAAAAAGCATATGCTAATAAGCTAGTTTGACTGCTTAGGCTAACTAACAGCAAAGGCAAGGACCACTTTTCAAGCGTATTTTGTAAGCTGTAGATGGATCCAGTATGGCTATAGACAACATACTGAAAAGATAGATAACATAAGTAACTTAATAAACTTTTAGGCAAAATTCCATTTGAAATTCAATTAAGCACAGAAATACGCTATAGTATAAAACTAACTGTTATATTTTAACTATGTTTTTTGGTTTTTTATGAAATGACAAAATAGGCTAAGCCTAAACTTATTAAAGCTCATGAACAACTAGAAATTAATAACATTAATATAGATAGATTGAACAGGAATAAAGCTAAATCTGCAAGCTAATTAAGCTAAATTCTCAAATTACAAACACTTTTAACATAAATAACGGTTAAACCAAACAGTTCTTTAGGAAGCTTTTGAGCTTATTTTTCATTAATGCTAAATGATCCTTATAGACTTTTGGTTATATCAATAAAATCCTTGACCTAAAAGCTACTTAAAACAGCTTTTGAAAACTATTTTGAAAATCAAATTCTTAAGGAAAAAGCTTAATGAAAAAGCTGAAAATTCATTTTACTATACTTTTGGTTATTAAATAAAAAGACAAAAAGCAAAATTGCAGATCTAAAACAGGTAATCAAATAAGTTTTTTAAACTAAAATAAGCCATAATCTATCTAGAATGGCCTAAAATCTATTTGTGATATAAAAAATAAAACCTAAAAACTACTTTTACCCTCTGAAAATTAAGCTTAAAAATGGCTGTTTGCCTAATTAAACTACTGATGCAGTTTGACACTATGAAAATTGACCAAGGCTTAAAACCAAAAGTGCAGGCTAAGGACTTGAATTCTACACTTATAAAATACCACAATGAAGGCAAAATGACAAGCAAAACTAGCTGGAACAATTTTAAGCTAAAAATTCCTAATGAATTGATCTAAAGCTTACAGATTCAAACTAATATCCTATAAACTGAAAAAAAAAACTATATTAAACCTAACAACAACCTTGAATCCTGCACATATAAACTTTAAAATGAAGTTCACTTCAATCCAAAGGACTAATTAGCCTTTGGCAGTACTAACTAAGTTAGTACATCCTTGTGCCAAAAACACTCCTTAAAATATGTAACTCATTTTAAGCTTATACTTTTAGATCACAGGCTTTTAAATCCTTATTACAGATTATTGCAGAGCCTAAAAACAAACTTAATGAGCAGATACTAACAACAATATAAGCAGATTTATAAGCTAAAAAGTAATGCTACTATTTTTAGATTTTATGACAGAAAATTAACCAACACTTGAAAACTAAGTAATATTCAAAGACAGATATTCAAAGGCTTAAATCTAAATGACATAAACATATAAGAGACATAGTAAGCACAATTAAAGCAGTAATAAGCACTCTTAAAACTATTGTAATCAGAACAACATTAATCAAGAATAATAAGCATTTGATATGAAAAATTAGATAATACTCAAACTCCTAGCTTAAAACGGAGTAGTAAATCCTATTTATGCTCTAACCTACCCAACTTATTTAATAAGCAATCTAAAACCCATAAGCTCTTCCAATTCTAACTTATCTTCCAAAAGCTTGCTTCTTTTTTCCAAATTGAATATCCAATCAATTTAGCTCAAATAAGCTTTTAGGATGCTTATTTGAGCTTGGAGAATATAAGTGAACAACAAACAGCTTATTCAGAGCTTTTTGAGATTATTTAAAACTTTCTAATCACAAATGTAGCAAAATTCTCTTTTAAAGTTAATATACAATTTTAAGTAAATCACAATTTTAATAATAAATGAATAGTTAGCATGGTTTTTAACTGAAAATTACATTAAGTAAAGACAAATAAGCTGTAAATAAGCTATTCTAACCTACTCTAAATTAGCCTACTCCTCGTTGATCTTTTGTGAGTGAGTGAAGCCTCTTATTTATAGGCTTAAGAGGAAGGTTCTAGGTCCTTAGACGCTCCACTTGATTTTGACCATCAATCATGATCCAATCATTGATCTCAAATATTAGCCCTTGGATGAGAGTTGGTGCAACACGATTGCCAAGCTGGCAATCCCACATCTTTGGAGGGAGTGCTTCTTTTACATTGTTTTTAGTGCAAATTTCCCATCTTTGGTGTGTTTGTTTAAAAGTCGCGTGTCATTCTTTGTTATAGCTAGCCAATCATAGAGCGTTGGTGACGTTTTTTATGCTGACATGGTTCTTGGGACTTGGAATCTTCGTTGCCATGCCGGATTGAGGGGGGAATTGGATTTACCTGCTTAATTTTAACACAGGGTAATTGTTTGGGACGAAGGTGAACAGTAACTCCACCTTCGCGCCCTTTTTAATTGCTTATAACGTTTTTTTTACCCGGGGTAAAGGTTGACCAGGGCTAGGGATTTATAAAAAAAAGAACTGGGCCTGGGTTTGTTTTGGGCTTGGGTTAAAAGGGTAAAGGGTTTTATAGTAAGAAACATACCGACCGTTAGTCTCTTATAATAAAAGGACTAACGGTGTTATGAATTTAAGACTTTTGGTGAGATTTGATTTAACATTAAGTTCTTTTTGGTATTTTGATGGTTTTGTCTTTTAGTGGTTTGACCAATGTTGACCTTTTATAGAAAACTTCTCGGCTCTTGTGCACTCTTTTCTTCTCGTGTCTGGCTTTGTCCGTTTTTGCTTTGATTTTGTCCATTTATTTAATATCCATACCTGCACATACACATACACAAAAACAAGCATATATTTGCTTTTTTATTATGTTTTTGATCTTTTGGGTTCGTTTAATAAAGCAAAAGGTATGTGTAAAATAGCACATAACACTTTGCCAAGTAACCAAACTAGTAGAAGTATAAAATGGTTTTTATTCACCATTTTTCATTCATAAAACACACACATCCTCACTTTTTCTCTCCTCTCTTTTGTTTGGCCGGAAACCACCACACACCACCAACGGAAAAGTTTTTCGGTCACCGAAAAAACCGCCCGAGGTCGCCGGGACACACCAAAAAATCTCAGCATTCCGATCAACCTATATTTTCCGAATCTCCTCGTCATTTTTCTAGCATCTATCCAATTATAAATCATACATGCTATGGAGTATTTTGGAGTTAGAATCCACGTTTTAATTCTTGTAATTTCGGTTTAAAATGAGTGTTTTATAAATAGCTAGATAATTACAATTTGAAGCTTGGTTTAAATGGAAAAGTCCAGTTTTGGTGTTTGGGGTTGGTTCGAGTTCGGCAAGACACAAGAGGGAACGAGTCAAATTCCATTCTTGTCCAATCATGCTATAAATAACATTGTAAGCATTTTATTGCTGGTCTTTATAATAGTTTTCGTGTTTTGATTATTATTCGAGCGATGCATGTGATGAAATCCGATGGGTATTGTGCTAGACTAGCTTAAAAGGGATATTGGAGATGTTATCTAGGCTAGATAATGGTATTTTGATGATTTTTGGAAGTGGAAAATGTGGTTTGATGAGTTTTAAGTATGCCAAATTCGTGCAGAATCTGTGGCCCGCAAAACGAGGTTCGAAAATTTATAGAAACATATTGTGGTTGGAAAATAAGGTAGAGCTTGCTTAGATGATCGTTTTGATAGTTGGATCGTCCCGTAACTCCTAATAACGAAGAAGTTACGGCGTATAAACAAGATTTGTATGTCAAAACTTTCCAATCAGCTATTTTGCTATATAAACATTCTGATCGGATTTTTAAACGGCAATTTTTGGTTAGCACTTCTGAGTCCCATTTTGCCTTCCGGCAAAACACGAAAGTTGTCCGGAATGAGGTTTTGCATAAAATCTCTTTTTGGTCAAAGTCACGAAAATGTGATATAACAGATCAAAACCGAAAGTCAAACTTCTGCGTTTTATTAAAAAAAAGCTACAGCGATTCTTGTAAGGGCATTATAGTCGCATTTTTTTGGGTGTTGAGATTCAAGTCTCGGCTAAATAAAAAGTTGTCCGGTACGTCGTTTCGCACGTTAAATTCATTCATTTATGTCAGAGTCCGTGAAATTCGTGATTTAGTAGGTCGTTTTGGTCAAGTCAAGATTTTTAAATTAAAAAGTCTATATATAGTAAAAAGTCAAATAAGTCAATGTTGGACTTTAAAAGTTCACCGGGTTCGGTATAAGAATTGTCACATTGCTTATTTAAAAAAATAATAAACAATAGGTAATATTACAAGTTAACATTTTGAGACTTAACAAATTTTTATAAACGAGGACGTTACTAAAAATAGCAAGGTTGCAAAAATCGCTAGGCGCTCCCGGAGCGCCAGGGGTAGCGCCTAGCGATTAATCGGTTATGCGGGGATTAATCGGGGATTAATCGGATTGGATTTTTTATATACAAAATTATAATTTTAGATATAATATGTATAAGATAAGCATGGTATTTCAAAGTTCAAAACTTCAAATATTTCAAGTGATCCGATTTTTTCATTATTTATTCCGATTTTTTCCGATTTTGACCGATTAATCCGATTTTTGACCGATTTTTTACCAGACCGATTTTTTAGGCCGATTAGTAAAAATCAAGGCGTTTAATGACCGATTCCGCCTAGGCGGCCGATTAATCGGCCGCCTAGGCCGATTTTTGCAACACTGGAAAAATGTAACTTTTTATTTTAACGAAGTTAATGAATTTCCAAAAAGGGTAGGAATAATGTTGTAAATTGCTAACACAAGGTTATAATTAGATTAATAGTATTAAAATTTCTTTAGAAATTTTAAACTTACTTAAATTTGGTAACTTCCGAAAATAGTAAATTTCCAAAATTAAAAAGTTTCACATATGTAAGCAATGCGAGATAAACTTGGAGGAATTATTATAAACTCAATTGCTATGGGGCTTTGGGATTTAAGTCGCGCAAGTGGATTTCTCATCACATGTATGTATGTTTACTATATATTTATTTATATATTTACTATATATATATATATACTATATATTTATATATTATATATATATATATATATTATATATTTATATATATTATTTCCGTTCTTACCGATGTACGTATCGTCGATCGTACTTTGTACAAATAATAATTTAGCGACATAAATTATAGGTCGTGATTGTTTTGACGATTGTTCGTGATTACTTCGACTATTTGATCTTCGACTTCGATCAAAGTGAGTTCATAGCCTCGCTTTTAAGTGTTTTAAATGTTTTTAAACCCGCGAGGGGGATACTTGCTTGTTTTGAAAATGAGAACGCAATATGTTTTGATACTAAATATGATGCCATTCACTATTGAGTATATGCCTTTTACTGTGTGATCGTTAATTGTCTTGCTGATGGTGAACGCTAATGCATTAAATAGATCTATTGGGTTTGACAACCATGTCCGGGGTTTGAATCAATTGTGAGCACCTTGTAACGGACATTTTGTAGTTTAGCTATTGGGGAGAGTGGCATACTTCTCGGACATTATTTTATCCTACGGGTTGAATGTGTTAAGTTTCGGTGCACGGGCTCATTTAGTTGGAAATCAATATTTTTATCTTGTCTTGCGAGCAATGTTTATGTTTTGTTTGAACCAAATATGTGTTCTAACTATTATTTGTAAACTCTATGAATTCACTCAACGTTTTGTTGACGTTTTTAAGCATGTATCTCGGGTTAGGTGTTGTTGATGGCTTGGATGGGACGGAACGCGGATATCAAGGACGGTGTCTCGGTGAATTATGTCGTTTAATAAAAACAATGTTTTAGAAATGAAAGTCGTATTAAGACTTGTAATTGTAGAATTATATATTGTCTTTTGGGACCTATGTAACTCTGATCTTTCTAATAATTGAAATTGTGTTTTATAAACGTATTTGAACGTTTACTGGGACTCGTGTGCATGTATTATGAAGTAGCACCCCAATTGTTGTATTCAGCTGCGTATCGTATTTTGGGGTGTTATAGAGTGGTATCAGAGCACGAGTTGTAGTGAACTAAGTCGTTTTACAAAACTTGGACTACAACTGTTTTCAGAAAATTTTCACGAGTCTTTCACCGTTGTCCGATATCCGCGCGCACATCGCTCCTGATCCTTAGAAGCCTTATGTGGTATATTTGATTGCATATTATGTGCGTAACAAGTGGGGTACACTTGATATGAGTAATGATTATATAAGTATATATATATATACAACATATGTTCTATGATGTATGGTTATATATACGTAACTTGGTATTCGCATCTCGCGAAAAACTTAAAAATTTTCTTTATGCATTTAATGCAATGTCATAAAACCATCCTGATATGTGATGAGTGTAATTTTTATACATAATTAAAAATATATGTGTGGTGGTTACTAATATAAGTACTTCTTTTCTTTTGTAGTATCATGGGCGAACCTCTGTCGCCGGATCGCGTATTCGATTTCCTCGAAGACGAGCTAGAGCCGCACTCAGCCTACGATTTCTTCGCACCCGCACCATTACCAGGGTATGCTGGTAACCTGAACAACAACAATGGGTGGCTTGAGGCGGATGACTACTTACTGGGAGAGCTTGAAGCTATGGTGGACGAGCAGATGGTCATACCTGCTATTGAGGAGGTTGTTGAGCCAGTAGCTGAGGCAAAAGAGGAGCAGGTGATCGCTCCTGCAGTTGATATAGAGGAAGGGCAGATGGATGTTCCAGTGATGGATATGGAGGACGACCTGGCCGCGTTGTTCGGTGATGATGATTTCGAGGATGATGCCTCCGATGGGTTTGGCGAGGAGGAGGTCTGGGAGGTAAATGAGGATTGGTTGATGGCTCCTACCACCCCGCCTCCGATGTTAGCGTTACCCGTACCCAGTGTCTATGAGGTTGGAGGTCCATCTTTTGCAGTTGCCGAGGGACCGTCTTTCCCTCACCTAGCCTCAGGACTCCCTGTACCTCCTTTCGTGATCGAGGACTTGAGTACCCGTCTGGGTAACCTAGAGTATGGGCATAGACAACTAGTGCAGAGGGTTAACCAGGTAAGTGATGCAAAGGTAGCAGCTGGTGTTACCATTGGGGAGTTAGGCCCGAGGGTCTATGCGATTGAGGGACAGGTACAGGTGATAGTGTCCCAGATGGCCCATGCTGTAGACAGATGGGAGCAGGTTGGTGCTCAGGTCGAGCAGGGTCAGCAAACTACAGCCCAGAGAGACGAGACGATTGCTAAGTTGACTCAGCAGGTGCAGGCCTTGCAGATAGATGTTCAGCAGAGAGACACGCAGGTCCAGCAGCTGCAGACTACAGTTACTGAGATGGGTAGCAGAGAGAGCACATTGATGCAGTGCATTTTAGGATTGGAGAGACGGATTGCAGCATTGCAGAGAAGACCATCAGGACACCAGTAGTCCTATTAGTATTTTAGTTTGATATGCAGAAGGTAGCAGTTGGTATAACAACCCATAATTTTCCAGTATTTCATCAATGTAATATCTACTTACTATGTTAAGTACTACTTTTTCACGGGAATAAAATTTTTGTTTCATTCTATTCCATTACGTATCATAGTTTACATTTCTAAAGTAAACGAGCTCTCGCAACGACCTATGCCTATTTCTATCTATGTTTACATCATGTAAACATCATAATATGTCAATTCAATAATCTATTATCCTCTATAACATATACGTTATCTATTTAATAAAGTTTTCACGACAATATAATCAAATGAACATAAACCGTTAACGTTTATGCCTAAACCCTAATTTTGTGTAATGTACACATTCAAAGTGAATGTACAAGTAATCAAAGCACATGTACAAGTAATATAACATCTCATCTGAATATACTTTTCTTTTAAAATAAGGTACAAGTCCTTTAAAGCATAATGTACAAGTCATTAATGTGTCGATATCCAAAATAGCCATTTTACCTCTGTTTTCCTAAAGAATCTTGTATAATCTATCAAGTACAAGTTACAAGAAAGTCATGCACTTCATTTACAATCCATAATCTTTCTCATTTCATAAGATTTCATGAAATCAAACCTAGAAACCTTAACCCGAGCTAATTTCTAAACCGTGACCCGTTTCTTGGTTTTTATCCGTTTTAAACCTAAACCATTAATCAACTTAAATTGTAAATACATAATATACAACATTACATTCCATATTCCATCCTTATTACTCCATTACACACAAAAATTAAAACTAGAAAACCCTAAACCCTAGTTCGAACCCTAAAAGCAACCCACGACCTCTTTTTACTGGTATTGACCCATTTTAAAACTCAACCATGCAAATAAGCACCTCTATGATGCACCTACTTCCTTCCTAAGCAGTTGATTCATTTCCATGGCCACAAATGAGCTACATCTCCTCTTTTTGCACCACATCAGCCGCGGTACCACAAGGATGATCCACATCCTTCATGATAGTTTTTAGCTTACATGACTCATTCCTTAGCACACCCTAGCTCCCCCACATCAATCCCTAGCAGCTCCACATGTCCAAGACTTGGCCTCTAAGGTTTCCTTGGCCTCCAAGGGGATTTCGAGTATAAAAAGGGGACACCACCCTCATTTCAACTCATCACCACTTCTTCTCTCTTAACTCAACAATAGTGCTATCTCTGCTCAAGAAGTTTCCTAATAGGCCCAAATAACAATAATAAAGAGCCAAGTATTGGAAGCCTTGAAGCCCCGAAGAAGAAAAACTAGGCGTACGAGTACATTTTACCCATACGACCTGTTTTCCTCCATTTTTGATTCTCAAAGCTCAATACCCAGGTTATATAATCTTCATACCTACTCTTGCATTCATATAATACTCATATGATCATGCATGGGTTGGGGTCGGGTTGGTGGCCTTGTTGCCGGAGGAATGGCCTGGCCGGGGCTTGAGCTGGGTGGTGGGAGTCCTCGCCGGGTGGGTGGATTTGGGTGTAGCTTCTACACATCATATACTAGCCCCTACATGTGTCAAGACCAGATCTTATAAGTTTCTTAAGCTCTTTGATCTCAAAATAGTATAGATAGGGTCCTTGTGTGTTCATTCCAATTCACACCACCCCTCTTCTTTCTATAACCATTATAGGCAGCAATTCTTTGCTCCCTTATGATCCTAGGATCATTAAAGAATCTCAAGAAGCGAAGCCCTAAAGAATTGAAGCTCCGGAGTGAAGATACAAAGAGAACAAGTGGAAATACTACCCGAAACGACCCATTTCCACCATTTTTGCTCCTTGAAGCTCAAACCCAGGTTTTGAATGTTCTACTTCTGCTACTACACCCTTATAATGTTCATATGATCCTAAATATACTCTTGTTAAAGTTTCATAACTCAATTCATGCTCATTTTCCGTTTTGATCCAAAACCGTACACCCGAAACCCTAATTTCGTGTTTTTCTTAAAACTAAATGTTATAATGGTTAAATATTGTTATAATCTGAAGGAATTTGAACTTAAAACCCGCGCGTTTACGTTTTGAAACCCTAATTTGACCCGTTTTGCTTCCTAGCCTAACGAATCGTTATTTTAAACTTGCGTTACGTTAAAACTTCATATTTTAGTTTATTATAACTTATAAATGTCTATTGAAATGTTAAAATAAGCTTGCATGGCAATTTGGACATGTTTTGTAATTATAATCCATGCAAGGGGTATATATCGTAACTTTCTGAAACTTATAACTAAAGGGGCTGAATATGTCATTTTATCAAAGTTATAACTATAGGGGTCTATTATGTCACTTTTCAAAGTCCAAGGTTTACTTGGTATATCTTTCAAAGTTAAGGGACCAAAGTCATAAAAATGCAAACTCCAAGGGCGTAATTGCAATTTTCCAAACCTCAGGGTCTAAAATGTAACATTTTTGAAAATATAACAATCATATACCAAAACATTATCTACATAACTTTAATTAACGCTTCTCGTGCTTAACATTTCCAGATATTGATTAAAACGCTTAAAACCGATTATATCGTATCACAATACTAGGGAGCTTCATATTAAGGAGTTTCATCTTGGTATTACGTTCTGACTGAGTTGTTGGGTTTACGATTTAAAGTGCCCTAGCTCCTCAAACGTTTACTGAATGACTTCTGAATTATGATGGCCCGAACAGTGATACAATAATTCCAAACTCTTCAATCAAACTCATAACTCTTAAACCAAAGTTCTAAAGTACAATCTTCCTAAGACTTGACATATTCTACTCAGGTTGTGTGACGTGGCTATTTACTATCATTTTACTATATCAACCTTCCCCGGTTAAGATTGTGATAAGGTCGTCAGCTTTCATTTCAGAATATTTATTACATCTACCTACCAGGTGAAGTTCATAACCTCGCCTTTACTTATTTTACATGTTTTATAAACCCGCGAGGGGGATACATGCTTGTTACAAACTCTTTTACATACTCGTTTATCTTATAACAATGTGATTACTTTTCAAAGACTTAATGAGTTCATAACCTCACATTTCAATACTTTATAAACCTGTAATACCTGCTATAAACCATGAATGCAAGTGTTTTTCCAACTGTATGCTATCCAGATATATTATTGCCTAAGTAGCTTCCAGTGCCATTATTTCCATATCATGAATCATTAATTACTTGCATTGCGAGTGAACGCGAATATTGTGAATAGATCTATTGGGGGTGACGGCTCCCGTTTGTATACCCGTGCCTGGGGTAGCCAAACGCACTATATTTGTCCGCCTAAGGTAACCTTGGCAAGTTACCTTTTCCACGGGGACATCTGTCCCTAACCAATATCACTACGGTGATTTCCCTGTTAATGTATTGATGTCATGAGCTTAGCTACAATAATAATGTTACCCTGATTTTCCATGATAATTGTATTCGTTGCAATTATTACCATTATAGTGACTTGCATTCAACCATATGATAATATTCAACTGTTTTCCCATGATAATACTGTTCTCCATGATATTAAATGTTCTCCATGATAATTATCCCAGTAATGCCAATATTTCCATATAATAACCTGTATTCAATTATTACATTTCAAACCTATGAATTTCACTCAACCCATCAAACAAAAGCACAATTTACACTCAAACAGATTCACTCAACAAACTTTCACTCACACTCCACCAACAAAACCACCATCAATACACAATATACAACACTCACTCAAACTCAATAATGCAACAACAAAACTCAAAAAATAAGAACAAAAAGAATCTGAGGGTTCCGGGGGGTCCTATAAAAATCCAAAATCAACCATAAAAAAAAGAACCACCTCATATCACTTCAAACAACACAAAGACCTCACAAAAAATACAAATCACTCACAATAACAAAATTTTGTGGTTTAGCAGCAGCTATTGTGAGTTTTTGTAACCTTTGTGTTGACCCTTTTTAGCATGTTTATCTCAGGTAATTGAGCAAGTCGCGGTACGGAGTGGCATGGACTCGAAGATGGCTGAACTGTTATCATTCAAACATGATGTTTTAGATTTTGGGACCTGCATTTTGTAAAAACTCTGATTATAATGAATGATAACTAAATTTTCCAACAACGTCTTTTTTAAAGTTGTTTTCTATGATTATGATTGTTGTATCCATGAAGTAATACCCCAGATTAGCTTCCGCTGCTATATTGTATAAATAGGGGTGTTACAGGTCCAAATTATATATACGTATAATATCAAAGTATTGAAATTCCAAAACTACCCTTTAGGAAAAAGGTAATTAGGAAAGTCACTCAAAATATCGTATCTTAACCTGTAAGTGTTCACGGGTCGTTTATACCCCAAGAATTATGAATTGAAACCCCGTTATTATTTGGATACTGATTTGAATGGTGATAAGATTTTTGATTTCACAAAACTAATTCCTACTAGTGATCAAGTAAGGGCACATATAAAAGCAATTACAACGAAAATGGAAAATAAACTAAAAACATTAACGGGAATCAATAAACGAGCTTTAAAACCTAATTTGAGCAAAAATGAACCTAAAAGGGCCAAACTAATTTTCCTAGATGCTAAAAGACTAAAAATGATTTTTAGAAAAAAGAAATTTTTTTTTTATGATTTTTATAGTTTTTAAACAAAATAAATGCCAGAAAAATATTAAATTATGATTTAAAAAATCTAAGAAAATTTCTAAAAATAGCTAAAGACAGACTAATTGCAAGAAAATTAAAAACACTGAAATTGCTTAACACAATAAGCCTGGAAAAATCAATTTAGCACTCGAAGTGCTTATAACTAAAAGAGCTCAAAAAGGTGTTAAAGGTATTGTTTGTGCACCCTTGGACGTAAAAGTCCCAAGGGCGCAAATGGTTTGTGAAGTGTGTGTAAAAAGGTTGAGATTGGGTTGAGGTCTTGGGTTCGAGCCTTGCTCACCCACGACTTCCCTAATTTCCCTTTTTTTATTTTGAAAAACTTTTTAAACAAACTTGTTAAACAGCTTATCTTAAGCACTTTTTACTAAAAACTTTTTCGTGAAAACAACTAAATAAGCTGGAAAAGAGCTTATAAGGATGACATATTAGACTTAAAGCATTATTGGCTTTTGCACAAAACTTAAATGACTAATAAGCTTGAATAAGCACAAGCCACAACAAAAAAGCTACAACTCCTTTAAAGCAAGTCTAATAAGCAAATTTAAACTACCTTTAAGCAAAACAATAAGCCATAAGCTGAAAAAGTCAAATAAGCATTTTTGCACAAATCAGTTTACCAAACAGTCAACAAGGCAACTTTGAGCTTATTTTTAAGCAAGCTAATGGAACCTTATGGTTTAATGACTAATACCTCTTTGAAGATCATGCTAAAAACTACTTAAATCAACAATCTAAAATTATTTTGAAAATCAAATAAGCAAAGAAAATGCTAATTGAAAAAGCTGCTTATGCAGTTTACTCTATTTTTGGATTTTACAAATTTTTATGAAAAAGACAAAGTACTGATTTACAGACTTAAAACAGATACCTAAATAAGCTTTTAAAACTAAATTAAGTCCTAACCTATCTAGATTGACCTATAATCTACTTGTGCACTTAATTTCAAAAGCTAACTCTAATTCTAACTAGCTTAATTTTTAGCTTGAAAATGACCAAAAGCTATTTTTGCTTGCTGATGCAGTTGATAATTTTTAAAGCCAAATCTCAAAACCACAAATGCAGACCTTTAAAACTTGTTTCTACACTAGCTAAACACTAAAACAAGTATGAAATTACCAACAATAGCAACTAGAACAAATCAAAGCACACAATGCAATGAAACTGAGCTTAAAACCTCAGATTCATACAACCAACACACAAACTTGTAAAAACCTGATTTAAGCCTACAAAAACTTTAAATCCAAACCTTATAAACCTAAATATGAAATTCAAATTCAATATAAAGAACCAAGTGCCACTTGACAGTACTAACCATGTAGTTAGTACTGCTAGCCAAACACCCCTTAAAAACTTCTAAACCTTATTATCTTGCAACTTAATCCAAAATAAATTTTTACTAATTATTAATATCAATCAAAACTAATTAAACAAGTTTTATTAGAATCTAACACAAAATTATGACAGATCAAAATTATAGCTAATGAACACAGTTTGAAGCTATTCTGCAAACTAATCAATTATAAACCATAACAAGCATAAACTAAGATCTAAAAAACTATAACAAGATCAATCTAATACTTCTCTAACAGATTTAATAACTAGATTACTAAACTACACTAGCAGATCATAAGCATTAAGAACATAGCAAATTCTAAACTAAAACTTTGTAAATGAAAAGGAAAAGAGTTTAAGACCTTGGATCTCAGCTAAACAGAGATCATATGCTCAAATTAGAGCTTATTCTTATAGCTCTAGCATCTCAGCTAGGGAATAAGCCATTGGATCACTTCCAAGCTTGATCCACTTCCAAAACTTGGCTTATTCCTTTAATCCTAACTCCTGACCTTCAGGAACTATTACCATACTTGAATATAAGCCATCCAATTCCAAAGAGTATTCAAGTTTTTAAGAGCTTAACAGCTTATGAACAAATGAGCTTATGAAACAGTTTCATTTAGTTATAACAAATATAGAAAATGAACAAAAGGTTTGAAAGTAAAACTAAACTTTTATTGATGTATTAAATGATACAATATGTTTGGAAAAAGAAAGGGTACAATAAGCTATAAGCTAAACATTGCTGAATTTAAAAGCTAAAGTATGCTAAACAAACTTAAAAAGGAAAGAAAAACTAGATATCATCTAAGTGAATGTGAGGTGGTATTTATAGCCGTATTTGGGAGCCTTTGAGGTGGTTAGACGCTCCTCAAGATTCCAAAAGCATCTTAAATCTTATCCATTGATCTCTAACTAATCATTGCTTCTTTAATTGTAACCCTTGGATTAAGATAAGTCACACGGATTGCCAGCTTGGCAATCCCACCTTCTTGGAAGCCTTGTGTTTCTTTTGAACTAATTTAAGTGTAAAAATCCCAAATTGGTGTGTTTCTTTGGTGGACGCGTGTCATTCCTTGTTGTCAGAAGGTGTCAGCTCAGCCAATCATTGGCTTGGATGACGTCTTTGCTTGCTGAGTTGGAGCTTAGCACTAGAATCTTTGAGGCCATGTAGAATGAGTGATATTCACGCTCTGGATCATAGCTTGTTGTTCCCAATTTTGGCGCGTGTTTGAAGACGAAGAACAGTGCATTTGATTTAGGTTTTGGGCTAGAAAATGGGCCTTACCCGGTTTAGTTATATAAAATGGATTGGGCTGGTTTAACTTTTTAACTTAACAATCGTTAGTCCATTTAGTATTAAGGACTAACAAAGGACTAACGAAGGACTAACGGTGTAATTGAATTTGGGATTTTTGGTGAAATGATTTAACATTCAAGGTCCTTTTGGTAATTTCAAAACTTTGTCTTCACATGAGTTGACCAAAGTTGACCATGGTTGACTTTTGTTGACCCTTGCTAATAAACACCCGGCTCTTGTGTACTCTTTTCGTCTCTTTCATGTATGTTAGCATGATATTTATTTTCCTTATGTATGCATGAGTGTGGTTCACACACTATTTTAATGGATGATTATTGTTGGTTGCATTACTATTATGCCATATTTTTCCTTCTTGCTACATGTTAGAAATATTTGTATTGTTCTAACTCGTTTTTGTAGCCAAGAAACCATAGCTCGATTCCTTGGTGCCCTCGAACGAGGGGGAGCACACATCAAGGGGGAGCATTTATTCCGTCGATTTAACTAGTAATTCTCGACGATGTCTTTTTGATTCTACAAAAAGGGGGAGAAATGACATGAAACTCACTAAATACTTGTTTAAAAATAATTTTACATTTAATGAGTTTAAATTTTGTAATCATCAAAAAGGGGGAGATTGTTGATAAAATATAATGCCTAAAAACATTACTAATATTTTTCACATCTTTACGTTTTGATAATCACAAAATATAAAAACGTTCAATGTAAAATTAAACGTAAACAAGTAATTAGTAGTAAATTTTCATTTCGAAAATTATATCACTTAAAGGTATGAATAAATAAATGCTTAATGCATTTTATGATCAAAGGAAATTTTTATTCAACCTCACACTTTTATAAAAATGTTGTAAACATTTTTATAAACATTACAAAACATTTTCTACAATTAAAAGAAATGTTTTATTCAAAATAAACATTTTGAAATTCAAATTTTTGGTCCTAAAACGGCTAGAAAAGTTCTAGAAAATTCCCCCTACACTAAAGACAAACTGGGGAGCGCCTATCCTAGGGCGGCCCCCTTAAATACACGGGCGGCCCCCTTAAAATTAAGGGGACCGCCCCTAGGTAGACGCTCCTCCAGTTTGTCCTATAAATACTGGACTTTTCCCCACTATTTTCTCACCTTTTGCACTCATTCTTTCTGCTCAAAACAGCCCACATATCCTCTCTAAAATCCTTTGATCATTTAATCATAAAGCTTTGTTTCCAAGTGATCCAAGCTCAATTCCTCAAGTGCAAGAGAAGAATACTTTCATCATCAAGTGAAGAAGTATTACACCTCAAGTGTATATTGCAATCTTGTTGCATCCATATCACATATTTGTAAATCAATTGTATATCTTGTATTTGTGTGTAGTAGCTTGATCTTGGCGATCTTTGTAAGTATAGTTAGATCGTGGTGATCTTACCAAGTAGTGTTAGATAGTAGTGATATAAGTAGTGTGGTGAAGTGAAGTTGTGAAGAAGTCTTGAAGTTGTGAAGAAGTCGTGAAGTTGTGAAGTCGTGAAGTCGTGAACAAGTCGTGAAGTTGTGTTGTGATAGATTGGTTCTAGCTAAGATTAGAACTCAACATTTAGCTTTGTGTCGTAAATCAGTGTAAGCAACGTTGTGTACGGTTTTCTCCGCCATAAGGGAGCTTGTTGACATAGTGAAGAAAACTCTCTAGTTAGGTGCTCGGGGAGTGGATTAGGGCGAAGAGGTGCTTTGTTACCGAACAACTATAAATCCTCGCGTTGTGGTTTGATTGTTATTACTCTTATCTCTTGTCTTACATTATCTCCTCATACTATCATATCAATTGTTTAGATAAATATATTGTTCATATTGTGCAAAGTGTTGAGTTCACATAAATTCAAATCTAGAATTTTTTACAAACACTTCAAAACCTTTAATTAAAAAGCGGTAAACTATTCAACCCCCTTCTAGTTTTCCACAATTGGTATCAAGAGCCATGCTAAACAAGATTTTTAAAATAAATTGTATTTTAAAACTTGAATCGATCTATGGAATCGAAAAAATATTTAGAAGGGCAATCTATGTAAAGACCACCACTAATATACAAGTGATAGGATTTAAATATTGAAAAAATAGATTTAAAACTTATTAATCTAAAAGATCTAGATCTTCTTTGGCATGTTATTACCGATGGTGATTTTCCTCCGATTCAAAATAGATCCCAAAAACTAAAAAGAGATGAAGTTGTACTTTCATAAACAAAAGAAGATCTAAAAATAACTTGCAAAAAATAATGAAGTCTAAAATGGTAAAATTATAATGCATTGCCAACGTAAAGAATACGAAAGAATTTTTTAAGTGCAAACCGCAAGAAGAAATTTGGGATATCTTTAACTAATCACACATCAAGGTATAAATACAAGTCAAAGCAAACATCAAAGATCTTCTTGTTCAACCATAGAACAATTCAACGATTCCCGAAGATAAATCATAATAATGCCTTTGCTAAGTATTAACACTTTATAACTAGCCTAAAAGCACTTGATTGAAGGTTTTTTCTAGCAAGACTTGTGTTACGGAAAATATCAAGAGTGCATTACATCGAAAAATGCGCGCGAAAGTTACAGCGATTTAAGAATCAAAGAATCTAACAACCTTACCGCTTGATGAACTTATTGTGAAACTTAAAGTCTAATGAAAGAAGGTAATAAAGAAAGACTTCGAAACGGTCAAAGGCAAAGAAAGCACATATTAGAACCTCTCCTTCGCATTAAAGGTTGAAAAATTAAGTAAGTTAAAGAAGATAGCTCAACTCCGAAGTGTGAGAACTAAGAGTAGGTTATGGCCGAAAAATGAATTCAAAAAATTCTTCAAGAGACGAGGAAGAATTTTATAATTGACAACCACGAGGCGATAGAAAAACAATCCAAAGAACGTAAAAGGAAAAATGATGGTTATGTACAACTGAAAGAAAATGTTAAGATGTAGCGTGAACCAAAACGCAAACACTTGATAACCGAGATGTTTACCTGCAGCCCCGCTCAAAGAACAACCTAACGATTCACAAGAGACAATTTATTGGAGGAGCATGGAGCGACAATGGAGAAGATAAAGTAGGAAAGACTATAGATGAAACTTGCCTTGTAGCTCAAGCGCCCGATGAAATATGCTTAGGAGTAAACATGGAACCCGATGAGTTGATTAAAGATAGTGGATGCTCAAAACACATGACCGGTAATCAAAAGTTGTTCTCTTCATACAAAGCATACAACGGAGGAAACATAATCTTTGGGAGCAACTTGCGCGGTAAAATCATAGGCAAAGGAACGATTTCTCAAGACTCCCTAATAATTGAAAATGTTGAGCACGTAGATAACTTTACATATAACTTGCTGTTGGGAATTAAAGTCTTCATACTTAATACTGCCAAGACAGAGTTTGTACTGCCAAGCATAATTTAGTACTCAGTTTATAAATAACAGTATTAACTGAGTTAATACTGCCAGTACTAATCAGTTAGTACTGCTAGTGTAAAATTAATACTGCTGGTTATAGAGTTACAACTGCTGGTTATAGAGTTACTACTACTGGTTCAAGATTACTGCTGCTGGTAAGAAAATCAATACTGCTGAAAGAAGTTACAACTGCTAGTTAATATCAAGTTAATGCTGATTGAAAAGATAAATGCTGATGAGAAGATTATGACTCAAGATTAATGCTGATTGAGAAGTTACAAAGGAAAGTATTAAATACTTAGTCATTGTATTTAATACATTTGACTACATGCTTTGGAAAGTATTAAATACTTAGTCATTGTATTTAATACATTTGACTACATGCTTTGGAAAGTATTAAATACTTAGTCATTGTATTTAATACATTTGACTACATGCTTAGGAAAGTATTAAATACTTAGTCATTGTATTTAATACATTTGACTAAATACTTAAGAAAGGAATATGTGATGACATCAAATAACGTCACTTTATTATATCATTTATCCCATCTGTTTTGCCCACTTTTATATAATTATTGCATTATTTGGTACCTAATTGCTTTAAAGTTTATAAATGCAGTAATTCAGGAGTGTTTTGTGAAGACAAGCTAAAAGGCGCATAATTTGGAGCTAAAACAAAGACATTTGAAGAATGCTAATTTTTGACTACATATGCCGTATCTAACAAAAGAGATATGGTGTATCAGCGCCAAGACTTTACAAGAAAACGCATTTGACCAATTCCCAATACGGCGTATCCCTTCTGTTTACATACGTCGTATCCATGAAGATAACTATTCGAAGATACAGTAAATAAAGTAAATTGGGAAAGCTATCACTGATTGATTTAGAACGTAGTGCACGCTTAAGGAATCTAGCCCTATACGCCATATCGACCTTGCCAGATACGGCGTATCGAGTCTTTTTCAGACATTATAAATAGAAGACTCAAAAACGAGTTTTCAGTGTGCAATATCATATTCTATATACCATACTCATTAAAGACGATTTTTAGAAGAGAAGATCAGCCACCAAGGTCAAGCATTGATCACGAATCCATATAAGACACCGTGCAATTTTTACTCTCTTAATCATTCGATTTTCATTGTTTGATTACGCTTGTATAATTACAATGGTTGTGGGCTAATACCCTTGGGTATTAGCCATCTTAATGAAAGTTTAATGTTTGGTTTGTTTTAAAATCAATTTCTTAATTTATCATTGATTGTTTAATTATGTTTATCACCTCATACTTGTTTATGTGTTTGAATATGCGACCTATCATTCAACTAGGTCTAGTGATACCTAAAAAGTAATCTAGATATCGGGATAGCTCTCCATATCGTGTTTTATATTACTGGACCAATAGGATCACAAATAACGTTCTATCTTTGTCTTTGAATTATAAGCTTAGTTAGACCCGTAGGTGACCCATTTATGTTTTAGAAATCATGCTCTTAATTAACTGATAAAGATTTGAATAGTGGACTACCAATATATAAAACACCGTCAAGCAATAAGTGGGTAAAGTCCCGTTAGGCTAGGGTTTTAACAGGATCACCACTGCTTTGACTCCCTAAGATAGATTATAATTAAACTAAAGGATGCTTTATGCGGATGCGTTAATTGTGACAAGATTAATCGTGTCTAGGTCTTAGGATGAAGTCCCGCCTAAGTCTTAAGAATGATATGCCGCTTCAAGATAAGTAAATCATTGCACTTAAACAAACAAACCAACATTAAACTGGATTTAATATGGCTAATAAAGTTTTCTATCATTTGGCTTGTATTGCTTTTTTATCTTCTAATTTTCTTCTTTTGTGTTTATTGTGTATTGAATTGATATTTGTCACCACCAAACCCGTACCAGTCTCTCAGGCTGAAAACCTCACATATCATTAGACAACGTATATAGCATAGGTTTAACCAGTAAATAGACTAATTAGAACTAATTAAAATACCGATAAAATATAAGATTAATGTTTCACTCTTAGTGTTCGACACCCTACTTACCGCGAAACTCCATCTTGACCGGGTACACTGCCCGTTAAAGTGTTGTTTTAGGTTTGTCGGCTAAATATAAATGTAAAACTTGATACTCAAATAATTGACCCTACACGACATCACATCAGGTTTTTAGCGCCGCTGCCGGGGAGTGAATTAATTAAACCTTATTCTTATTAGTATTTCTAACCATTAATTAGTTTAGTTTAATGTAATCTAATTATTTAAATTCTGTTTGTATTTATTCGCATTATGTGTTAAAAAAATTTGTTTAAATTCCCGCATTTAATTGTTTTTAATAGTATTCTGTTCTGACTGATCACCTGATACGCCGTATCCACCAGTTGGATACGACGTATCAAACCTTCTACCCAAAACATCGCATTGAATTTTATAGTCTAAACGACGTATCTGTTTTTCCAAAAAAATGGCGTATTCTGTGAACTCAATACGGCATACTGATGTTGAGAATTAAAGTCTTCATACTTAATACTGCCAAGACAGAGTTTGTCTTGCCAAGCATAATTTAGTACTCAGTTTATAACTAACAGTATTAACTGAGTTAATACTGCCAGTACAAATCAGTTAGTACTGCTAGTGTAAAATTAATACTGCTGGTTATAGAGTTACTACTGCTGGTTCAAGATTACTGTTGCTGGTGAGAAAATCAATACTGCTGAAAGAAGTTACAACTGCTAGTTAATATCAAGTTAATGCTGATTGAAAAGATAAATGCTGATGAGAAGATTATGACTCAAGATTAATGCTGATTGAGAAGTTACAAAGGAAAGTATTAAATACTTAGTCATTGTATTTAATACATTTGACTAAATACTTAGGAAAGTATTGTAAGCCTATTAGGACTCCTTAGTGTATAAAAGGAGATCCTAGGGCATCTAGTTTAAGATCTCATTCATCTCATTATCATACACATACCTACACAGCATCTCATAGTCATAGCTTCAAGGTTGTAAACCCTAGTACTAAGATAGAGTACTCGTATTATTGATCTAATAATATTGAAGCATTTTGTTACATCTTGTGTTCATTCATTCATATTCACTGTTCCATTGATATATCTTCTAGAGTATTAAAGAGTAGATTCCACATACTCTTTAATATACACACAAAGTTTCTACTATTGTTATTTTGGATTTATCCAAGGTAACATACTCTTTATACAAGCTAAGGAATCGATCTAGGTTTGGGATCAACAAGTGGTATCAGAGCTTGTGTTCTGAAACTTTGATCTAGAAGAAACTAATAAGAAGAATCATTTACTCACAAGGAAGAGATGGCTCCTATGGATTCTTTAGACTCTGAGGTAAAAACTTGCTCTAAATCATGTCTGAAAAACTATGAAACTTTAAAGAAACAATATGATGATTTGGTTGCTAGAAAACATGAAACTGAATTTAAGGCAATCACTTATAAAAGAGGACTAGATACTGTTGAGGCACAACTTGTCACATATAGGAAGAATGAGGTTCTTTTTAGTGAAGAAGTTGTTGTCCTTAAAAGAGAAGTAGGAATCAAACAATATGAAATTAATACGCTTAAAACAGAGTTTGAAAAACTTAAGCAAGAAAAGGATGCCATTGATTTTAAAATTGAGAAATTTGGTAAGGCCTCAAAAGACTTAGATCAGTTGTTAGGAAGTCAGATAACTGACAAGAGTAAAAAGGGTTTTGGATATAGTGCAGTTCCTCTACCTCATCCTTTAATCTATAATAGACCTAATAAGCTTGATATGTCTTATTCTGGTCTTGAGGAGATTCAACAACCTGAATTTAAAGTCTATAGATTAAGGGACAATAAAAGTGTTTGTGAAAATTCTTCAAATGAGACTAAGAAAAATCTGATGCCCCTTTGATTGAAGAATAGGTTTCTGATAATAAGGATGAAGTTGAGTCTCCTGTTGTGGTAGAAAAGAAAACTGTTGTTCCTACTATTCCTAAAGTTAATGTTGTTAGACCAAAACAACAAGAAAAATCAGTTAGGAAAACAGTTAGGTATGCTGAGATGTATAGATCAAAACGTCATAGGGGAAACCAAAGAAATTCGAATAATCTGAAGTCCCAACAACTAGGAAATGATTTTGTGATGCATAATAAAGCCTGCTATGTTTGTGGAAGTTTTGATCATCTCTAGTATACATGTAAACAAAAGAGACAGCTAAATGGTCAAAGGGAGGAAAAACCAGTGTGGAACAATGCAAGAAGGGTGAACCATCAAAATTCTCCAAGAATTACGCAACCCAATCCAAAAAGACACATGGTTCTAAGAAAAATCTTAACTAGGTCTGGCCCAATTTCACTTAATACTGCCAGACAAAGTTATCTTAATGCTGTTTGTTGTTGTTGCTCAAGACAAGTTAATACTGCTAGACCAAAGGCAGTGGTTAATGCTGTTAGGACGAATCGGGTTAATGCTATTAAAGCATCAGCATGTTGGGTTTGGAGACCTGTTAAACCTAATAGTGCATCAATCACTTTGAAGAGATATGATTATGTTGATGCAAGAGGAAGATCTAGGTCTGTAATGGCTTGGGTTCCCAAGAAGGTCTAATTTTCTTATGTGCAGGGCAACCCAGAGACAGAATTAGAAGATTTAGTGAGGTTAAACAGCCCTGAAGATAAAAAGGTAACAAAAGCAAGAAAGACTTGGTTATAAAGCAGCTGTCAAAATGCATGATCAATTTGATGATAAAAAGAGAGCAGGAGCAGAGTTGACTCAACAAAATGACAAGTCACTGTACAAGAAGTAAAAAAGTGTTTGATTACATCCTCCAAGTCAAGATAAAGCTTTTATCTAGAAACTTGAAGATTCAGAAGATGAACATCAAGTTTAGGGGAGGATTGTTGGGATCAAGAAGCCTTTAATAAAGAAACTTGATGATTAACAAGATGAATATCAAGTTTAGGGGAGGATTGTTGGGAATTAAAGTCTTCATACTTAATACTGCCAAGACAGAGTTTGTACTGCCAAGCATAATTTAGTACTCAGTTTATAACTAACAGTATTAACTGAGTTAATACTGCCAGTACTAATCAGTTAGTACTGCTAGTGTAAACTTAGTACTGCTAGAGCAAAGTTAGTACTGCCAGTACTAATGATTGAAAAGATTACATCTGAAGTTAATGCTGATTGAGAAGATTATATGCTGATTGAGAAGATTTATGAGAAATATTTAATACATTTGACTACATGCTTTGGAAAGTATTAAATACTTAGTCATTGTATTTAATACATTTGACTAAATACTTAGGAAAGTATTGTAAGCCCATTAGGACTCCTTAATGTATAAAAGGAGATCCTAGGGCATCTAGTTCATCATCTCATTCATCTCATTATCATACACATACCTACACAGCATCTCATAGTCATAGCTTCAAGGTTGTAAACCCTAGTACTAAGATAGAGTACTCGTATTATTGATCTAATAATATTGAAGCATTTTGTTACATCTTGTGTTCATTCATTCATATACACATACTGTTTAATTGATAATACTTCTAGAGTATTGATATGTGAGAAATCACATATCCTTTCTATATCAAAAATGACCCATAAAAGATAAAATTGTGCATAAAATGCTTGTATATTGTTTGTTTTGTCTTTGTGATTGTGTAGGTACGGATAATGCAAATATCATAAGAAAACGGTCAAAAACCGGACAAACACGGACACGGGAATAGATAGAGTGTACAAGAGCTGGGAGAATGCTTTCAAGGTCAACCAAAGTCAACCATTGGTCAACTACAAGAAGACAAAAACCCTTAAATTACCCAAATCAGCCCCTCAAATAAACCAAATTGCAAAAATGGTCCCTAAGCCCTAACGGTGTTAACTCTTTAATATATAAAGAGTTAACACTCGTTATCTTCTTTATAATAACCCAAAAACAAACCCAAGCCCAAATCAAATATCCTGAGCCCAAAGTCAACAAGTAAAAAGGTCGGGTCAAAAGAAATCAAACGCACCCTTATAAGTAAAAAAAGGGGCAAGAAATGTTGTTGTTACTGTTTATCTTCTTCTTCATTTTACCACGAGCTCAAAACAAGGGGTAAATGGCAATTGACAGTGTGGCTTAGCAATTTAAGCACCAAGCTCCTATGTGGCAAAAGGAAACGTCATGAAAGATTCTCATTGGTCGAAAACCAACAAGATTGGACACGCGGGCATGGAAAGAAACACACGGGGAAATGGATTTTTACACTAAAGTGAGTGTAAAAGAAGTACAATGAGCCTGACACACGGAATGCCACGTTGGCAATCCGTGTGCTCACTCAATTAATCCAACGGACAAGAGTTGAGATCCAATGATTGGCTTGAATGAAGGGACGAGATCATGGGAGCGTCTAACAAACTTGAGGACCTAGAAGCATCCTCTGAAGGCTATAAATACAAGCCCTCGCTCACACACAAAACAGTTTCTTTTCTTTTTAGTTTTTAGGAGCTTAATTTAGTTTTCATAATTAGCTTATGTAGTTTTCATTTAAATTCAATTCTGTTTTCAGTTTATGTAATCTCATTTTCAAGTATTGTAATCAGTTTGTCAAATCAATGAAATCTTAGTTTATTAAATAAAATCTGTTTTTGCTTATTGAGTTCTTAAATTCCAAATGCTTTCTACTATTTTATAAGCTCTTGATACTTTCTCATAAGCTCTCAAATCCACTAATAAGTTAGCTGTTAACTCAACTAAGCTCTCAAAACCTTAGTTGAGCTTATCTTACTCTAATCCACTCCAAAAATTACCAAAGCTTAAAAATGGATGATGGACCAAACCTGGAAGGGTCCATAGACCTCACTGGCTTATTCTAAATAAGCCAGAGCTTGTAAACTAGCTCATAAGAGCATTTGTAAGCCTTGTTTGTGCAAAGGCACTTGTGAGTTCTCATTTTCCTTTTCTAGCCTTATTCCTGCATATTTAGCTTAATATTGCTTATTCTGCTTATTTGTTTGCTTATTACTGTTAGTATAGCTTACTTGTGTTTATTGTAGTGGTTATTTGCTTGTTATGCTTTGTTATTAGTATTAAATCATAGTTTGCTTATGTTTTGTCTTAAAACAGTTAAAAAACCAAAAATATTAGCATAGTTGTTAGCTTATTGATTCTGGCTTATTTGCTTATTGAAAAATGTTCATTAAGGTTGTTATAAGATGTCTAACATCTGATATTTGATTTGAGTTCTTTAAATCTCATTTTCATAAGCTAAAATGGATTTGATGAATTTTAAAGGGGTGTTTGGTTCAAACAGCTTTAAATCAAGTTAATGTTGTTTTGGATAACTTGGTTCTTTAGATTGAATTCAAATCCATATTTGAGTTTATAAGAGTAGGATTTAAGGGTTTTATTAAGTTTAAATCTATTTTAGTCTAGTTAGTTAGTAGCTTATTCAATCGGTTATAATTTAAGTAAGTCTTATAATCATTTTTAGTTTAATTGTTTTCTAGTTGTTTTCATTGCATCCCTTGTTGTTGTGTTGGTGTTTTATTAAGTATAGAATCCAGGTCTTAAGCCTGCATTTGTTTAAATTGGTTTTGGTTCATAGATATGCACACTGCATCAGATTGGAAAAACAGGAAAAAAGCCAATTTCAAGCTTAAAAATCAATAGGTAAAAGTAGTTTTTAGCTTACCAAACTTTGAGCACAAGTAGATTATAGGCCATTCTAGATAGCATAGGGCTTATGTTAGCTTAATTAGCTTATTTTCTTATCTGTTGTTAAGCTTATATTTAGTCCTTTGTCTTTTCAATAAATTCTAAAAAACCAAAAATATTTTACTCTATCTGCATTAGCCTTTTCATATAGCTTTTTGATTGAGCAACTGATTTTCAAAATACTTTTTGAATGCATTTTTAAGTAGCTTATAGTATTAGCTTTCAGTAGATAAAAGTTTCATTTCTTCAATCTTCCATTAGCTTACTTAAAAATAAGCTCAAGTTTGGTGTTTGGCCTGTTTGGTTTCAAAGTTTTCATAAGAGCTCATTTGGAAATTCCAGCTTATGGCTTATATCCTTGTGCTTATTTCTTTCATAAGTAGCTTATTAGGGTAAACTTAAATAGTTAGTAGCTTATTGATCTTAGTTTTTAGCTTATTTCAGCTTTTTGAGTTCTAAAATTTTGAAAAAGCCAAAAAAATTAGTTTTAGTTGTTTTTCTGTCTTTTAAGCCATTTTCCAGCTTATTTCTTGAGTTTCAATAATAGTAGCTTTTATTAAAATTACTTATTTTCATCTTTTCTATAACTTTGTTTTTAACTTTTTCAAAAAAGAAAAAATTTTTTTTGCAAAAAGCAAGGCCTGGGACTCGAACCCACGACCTTGCCTTCACACACACCCATAGTTTACCGTTTTGCTACATTAGCTCATCCATTAGGTTTTCTTTTCATATTTCCTTTATACTCATTTTGCATTTAGCTTAAATAAATAAGCCGTAGCTTATTTTGCCATTTTCTCAGCTTATTACATAAGCTGGGAGTTTGAGTTTAATTTTCCTGCATTCCTAGTTGCATTTAGGACTTTTCGTGAATTTTTGGGATTTTTCCCATTATTTGTTTATTTTTAATCATTTTTTTAGTTTAAAACTTTAAAAATTCATAAAAAATAGAAAAATAATCAAAAAAATAAAATTCTTTTTTAGAAAA
>BQNB010077140.1:2660-30938 GCA_026074375.1 Tanacetum coccineum | reverse complement strand
TATCTTGTGCTGTTGATCTTGAAGTAACATGCCCCGGATCCTTATTCCGCTGCGACCCATTTTGGGGGTGTTACAGGTTCGGTCTCCCTCTCTTCTTCTTCAGATAGGTGGATTTGTGATTGCAATGGTGAAGGCGTCTTTCATGTTAAAGATATCAGATCTGCTTTAGATGACCATTTTCTTCCTTCCGCGGACGTGGCTACCAGATGGGTGAAGTTTGTGCCTATCAAAGTTAATATATTTGCTTGGAGAGCTAGGCTCAGCCGTCTCCCGACTCGTGGTAATCTGCTAGCTAGAGGGGTTTCATTGGATTCTTCCTTATGCCCTATTTGTAATGAGTTGCAAGAAGACTCCGATCATCTGTTTTTTTCATGTGACCTGGGCAAATGCACCCTTCAAAATATTTGCCGATGGTGGAATCTTCAATGGGAAGAGGTTTCTTCATTTGTAGATTGGTATTCTTGGTTCAGTTCTATCAGGTTGCCGATCAAGCTCAAGACCATTCTGGAAGGCGTTTTCTATACTCCATGGTGGCATATCTGGTCATTCCAAAACCGTTTGATTTTTGATTCTTCTCCTCCAAAGCGATATGTGCTCTTCGACGATATTGTTTCTTCTTCATTTACCTGGTATGTTAATAGGATTTCTAGTTCTTTTACTTGGGAGTATTGGCTTAAGAATCCTTATTTGATTTCGTTGTAATGTTTTTTCTAGCTTCTTCTAGTTCCTAATAAAGTTGTCGTTCAAAAAAAAATGAATATGAAAAGTATGGTGTTGTGGTAAACAATCAAAAGAACCTGCGCGTTGTGGCGGGGCTAATTTTTTTCCGAATAATTTTTTTTACGTTTCGGGGGTTTTTTTTTGGGCGATGCGTTATGGCGGGGCTAATTTTTAATATTTTTTTTTGTATGATTCGGGGAAAAATTTTTTGCGTTGGGACGGGCTAATATTTTCCCGAATATTTTCTTTTTATGGGACGGTTTTGTAAATTTTTTACGGAAATTTTTGTGTAAGAAAATCGTAAATAGTTAAAAGGCGAGGGTCCGTTTTGTATTTTTTTTTACTTTGAGCAAGATTTTAGGCTATTTTGGGTTTTTTTTGGCTATTTTTTTCCCGGATATTTCCTTTTTTTGTATGATTCGGGGAATTTTTTTTTGCGTTGGGACGAGTTATTTTTTTCCCGAATATTTTCTTTTTTTGGGACGGTTCGATATCTTTTTATTTGGGCCGATGAATGTAAAAAAGTTGTGAACAATAAAAACTTGACGTGTTTTTTTTTGTTAATTTTTTTACGGGATTTTTTTTGTAAGAAAATCGTAAATAGTTAAAAGTTGAGGGACCGTTTTGTATTTTTTTTTAATATAATGGGTTGTACGTTTGTGACCATATCTATTATTTTAAAGTTATTAGGTATCGAAGATGTTTCCGCGTGTATTTTTTTTATCTGAATAAATCAAAACTTTTGTAATATTTTTTTTTCCTCATTCTTTGTGCATACAATTAAAAAAAAAAAAAAAACTAAATTTGGGCTGGCCCAAAATGAAAGCCCGTTACTGTAGCAGGTGGCCCACTGTCAAAACGACAGTGGATTAGTCGGCTAATGTGTATATTTATATTTATAATATAATATAATATTGTAACATGTGGCACAATATGGCAAGATTGGCTGGAAACTTTAAGAATCATGCAACGAACCGGTTGCTTGGGTTGATTGATGTATTTTGTACTTTTTCTAATATAATATTATATGTATTTAATTGTCTATGACTCCAACCGGTTGCCAATAAACATGGCCTTACTGGGTAAACATACTGGGATAGCCAGGGTAGTGATGCATTTTGCACATTCTTATTTAATTAATTAAATATTACAGATAAACAATTTTTTTTTCTTCTGAAAATGCGTTTGCAGCGGTTGCATAAGTACCCTTGATCTCCCAAAGTAAGTGTGCGTTTAACCGAATCATTCTGCTCATTATTAGTTGACTTTTTGTCAATGTTTCTAATTCTGAACTACTGTATTATTATAAATATGCAGGTATTATCACAATATTACATCAAATACCCTGGTGGCATTGGAGGCGATGACAACACTTAATGTTAATACTCTGATATATTCTAGCACGTGTGCCACATATGGGGAGCCTGAAAAGACGCCAATTACAGAAGAAATTCTTCAGGTACACCATGGCCCATGAGAGTATAAGTGGCAAAAGGTGCGGGTTTGGCAATAGGCAAAAGACTCAAAACATGTTGGGTCAAAATGAGGTACTTTCTTTAGGTTGGGTTGACACAAACCACATTGGCGAAAAAATTAATTTGGGTGAATTTGCTACTTCTGTTGATTATACTCGCTTGACGTGTATATTAGTAATTCGAATCGACCCTTTTTTAAGTAGACGGTTCAGTTAAAACATCGTTGGGTACGATATGTGGTACCTTCTATAACTCCCAATTCTTATGTTGTGTATTCCATGTTTCTCAACTTAAGAAGTGTCATGGCCAACAAGTGGTGGAAGGAATATTACCCTGAACTAAAACTAAACTGCCATCACTATGGTTGATATTAGTTATTTGTGAAACACATAAGTCATTCTTATTTGTGGCAGCTCCTTTATGTTTTGGACATGTTTCTTTATACTTAAGTTATTTAGATGTTTGTGGATGTATTGGCAGGATACGTTATGAGAAGTGGTGAAGCATGCTGTTTCTCACAGCCACCTCAACCGATTGGGCAATGAGAGTTTGGACGAAAAACCAAAAGGTAGGCCCCGGAGATTCCAATTATTTATGTCATCGAATGTTGTTTCATGAGCAATTAAATGTTGCACTAAGGTGTTTGGCCTTGTCAAACATGTTAGGATTTTCTATTGAATTTTTGACTGTAAGACAACAACAAAGATATGGGAATATATAAAAAGTCTTAAAGACAACGATTGTCAGATAGAGGGACCATTTTGAATATCGACACGACAGTAGATGATGACAAAAACCCTGGCTCGTTACACCAACAAAATCACCAAACCAAGCAAACCTCTAAAACGGAACCTGTTTTTGTAAATTAGTTCCTTGTACACCAAAGTTTGGTGCATCATTTAGTAACATATAAATCCAATGTAGATGCATCAAATTAGTTTTTGTAAAGTAAATGGAAAGATTGGATTGAGTCTTTTTTCGTTTAGGTAATTTTAGACGTGACGAGTTTTTAGTAGTATACATTACATAATTTTGGAAAAAAAATATTTAAAATGAATAGGCCATTCTTAAAGAAGTTATATAAAAGAAAAAGTCTAGCATCCTGTAACAACAATGTAATGTATGGGCGTGCGTACATAACAGTGGCGGATTCTACAAAGAAAATTAATATGACCACAAATAACATTGCTAATAGTTTATCATCCTGCATGTGGTCTTACTCTTTAATTTTCATATCTAGAAAATTTCATTTCAAAGAAACAAATTCGAATATTATACGATTGTCCATGCATTTCTTAGATAAAAATTTAGTTCTAAATTAGTAACTTCGAGATGATTTCCTCATCGGATTTAGTGCTACAAAACCGATAATTAACGACTCTCCATGCTATGTTCTTGGTTATAATGTATACTGTTCACGCAACAACATTTAATCTGACTCAGCACAGTTAGTCAAATTGGAATTATTATTCAAAGCGTTTATGCATAAGAAGTATTGCAAGAAATTTGCAGAGCAATTAAACTTGATTAGAAATCTCTAACAACTTAAGATTAGTGAACTCAAAGGTCATAAATTGTCTTGATTTTATGACTTTAGAAGACAATAATACATTTTCATTATATAAATTTAAAATATTTTACATTGTACGTTTGAAGGCAAGTCTTTTACTAATATTATGCATCTATTTTTGCCATGGAATCAAATGTTTTCTAATAATATCCCAGTATCCCACTCTATTAGTATGACCAATTTCTTTTGGCTCTGACTTATGACTAGAAAAGCTCAATAATTAGAATGCCGTGGTTTGATAGGTAGTGTTCAAATTTTTACTACTGAATGTTATTCATTTGACGCGCTTGGAAGGCTCTTGAGTTGTGTCAAGAAGCAGTAAAGGAATGATGCCCTGTCAGGGCGATTGATCTCTCAAAGACGATTTTATCGAAAAAGGATGATGTTCTCGGCGAGAACACAGTAAAGATGGTAGTTAATTTCTTTCCAATTTGCTTTTTTTCTGATTCATGCTTCCGGACTATGTTCTGTTATCATGCCGAGTTTGATATGGAACTCAATTTATTGACTGATGATTATGTTGTATCAAAAGGTATGCGGTTCGTGAAATGTTTGAATTGTAATATCATCTTAAATTTCTCGGCTTTGTTTGAATATATGAGTTCTGCTACTCAGAATCTGGTCTTACTTTACTTGCATATTTATAGTAACATAAACAAAAGGGGTTGTTGGTGTCATGGTGGGATTAATTTCTGAGGTCTATTGGGATTGGATTTGTTTATAACATGATATTCGTTATATGTGGTTTATGCGTATTATCACCTTTTCAAAGTTTTATCAGCCTCGTGCTCTCCAAGAATTTGCAGGTCAGAGTTTGGTGAACCTTAATTTATGAAGTGTTTAGATGTTATAGCTCCTTTTGGGATAATTCAGGTCGCAGCGTTTTGAGCATCATCATAATCATGGTAACTGGTGTTAATCATATATTCCATGTTATTATTTTAGCAAAACTTATAATCTCAACTACTCTTCTTGTAAATGATTCAGTAGTAGATACTACGGAAGGGGTGAAGATAATTGCTTTTGCATAAAGCTGGGATATTTAAGGTACAAAGAAGTAGGTATATTAAAACAACTGTAGATACAGGTTTTTTTTCTTAATTTTCTTTTTTTACTAAATTTTCTTTTAACAATTGGTTAAGGTAAGTTGCGTATAGAACTGATGGTGTCGCTTGTCTCATTTGAAGCCGCTCAATTTCCTGTATTTACGTATTACTAAAGCTTCCAAAAGAGAGATTGATGTTCTGAAGGCAGAGGCACAAGAAATTGGATCGGTACTCTATTACGATTTGTTGATAAAAGGCATTTCGAATTAATTTGATTATTATAAATTATTTCAATGGCAAAAATGGTGTAAACATCTAGACAATTTTGTGTTTTATTGACATGTTTATGTTATCTATTGAAGGTTCCATTGCAAGTGGTAGAACCACTTGCTTACAGAAGGCTAAATGACGTGAATCTAAGTCTATCTGGGCGCGGGATCACTCCAGGCTTCGTGAATGTTGGCGGCCTTGCTGTTGTTTCTTCGCTATTAAAGAAGTTGGGTCTTAATACTACCGAAACTGGGAAATAGCGGTTCTCCTCTAGAATCGAGAGTTCATGACATATAATTCACTAAAAACATTGTTGTCAGTGTTTCGTTATACCCAATCCAACCCAATTTGGGCCGTTATGAAACACAGATTTTTACCTGAACGCCTATTGACGAATCATCAACCCACCCATTATGCACTACCCTACTTATTGATGCATTAAATAAGTTTCACAAATTTTGTATTGGTGTGTTTGAACTCAGAAATAGTGAGGCGCCAAATAGCCTACCAGAGGCATTCTTAAGGGGTCTTTCGTGTGCACATCTGTCTAGAAGGGCTCAAATATTTCATGATATTAATTTGGGATTAAGTGATGAAACTTGAAATTGATGAAAGTTGTTGTGGGGAGTTGATATTCTATATAGATGGAGCTTTTTCTCGTGCACCTATGAGCGCTTTGTGCAATTGTTTACTATGTGGTCCATAAAAGGATTGATACACCAGTGTCAAAAAATCCATAGAATCACAAAATGGAAGCAACAAACTTACAACCCAATCAATTCATCTGACCTTCATTGCTAATTTATCATATTTAATGTTAGCTCTTCATATTCTAATTAGGTAGACTGAGATGATAAAGTCCTCTTCATTTGAGGCTGCGATGTTGCCGCCTAGTCTGAGTCACAGTAAACTGTGGAGGTAACCGAACGTGACGTCATCTGGGAGTGAATGGTTGGTTTTATTGGTTCTCGAGGATAAGGGACATTCGGCGCGAACTACGCCAGACTCCAGTCTACCTTTGATTGGACAATGGTATGCTTTTGGGACTATATTTTTTGGAGGCTACGCAGATACCCGCAGCAATTATGAATTTGGAACATGTGAGACTTTATACTAGGAATCATTGAACGACGTTATCTCTTTTCGCAAAGGGGGGGGGGGGGGGAAAAACGTGTGTAGCAAGACTGCAGGCATTTGAGCTACCAGACTGGGCGCTTGATGTGAGTTGACTAATTACCACTTAATAGACACTTTATGAACATTGTTTGCACACAACATGCATACATTTTATGTAGTTTTTAGATGATATTAATCATGTAACATTGTAGTGATATCCAAAAATCGAGCTCATTAGTGATCTGCAACATGTTGCTATTACTATCAATATTAATGCTAGATTACCTTTTTCCTTCTTTTTTTGTGATGTGATGGTGTTTACAAATGCTTTTGTTTTGAAGGTAAAATCACCAGAGATGATTGAGAGAATGAGAAACAAATCGAGTAAGTTATTTTTGCCAGTTCGATTGTACTTCATATTATCTCAAAATCATTTTAAGACATGTATATAAATACGACAATGTATATCAACTAGCTAGCAAAAATGTGGTTTCATTCAGGATGCTTTTATGAAACGTATAGGACATGATAGCAAGGAGGGTTTTGGTCGATGCTGGTGCTCATGTGACTACTACTACCAAATAAATACGTATGTTGTGCCGTTCTATGAGAGCAATACTCATTGCTGGTTTTCGGAGTGTCACTTTTCACATTATTTCGTGTTATAATTATATACAACATACAGTATGGAGTTTTATGTTGATTGTAAATATTAATTTTGTTGTTTGTATAAATGATAATTGCCATGTAACTTTTTACTAGCAAGAGTATGAAACTAATGAAGTAGTTCTAATTTCACATACCAAAATCTAGGCTAAATCACTTCTTCGTGTCAAAAAAAAAAAAAAAAAAAAACGTAAGAAACAATCAACATCTTCAAACACCTAAACAGTGGAAGAATGTATGATCTGTATTGAGGTACTCGCATCTAAACTTTGCTGTCTCCTAGGTCGCAACGGTCTATTTCTTGGTCACTGTTTTGTGATCTGGCTGGGAGGTTAAAGTGTCGTGTGACGAGGCAATTTTGCATAGGTTCATTTATGACAATGCTTTACATCAGGAGGAAAATTGTATAACTTTTGATTGTCGCAAAACAGGTAAGAAAGGAATATGGCTTAAACTCTCTGTAGGGAGGTTGTTTAAAGTGGCCAGAAAGCCTTGTAGAGGAGATAACCTATTGTCTACGGGTAGCACACTTTAAAATTATACTTATTCTATACAACATAACGCGTTGCCGTTCGAAAAAAAATTACTACAACAAAACGATCATTAACCCTTTTATGTGATGAACCACTCGTTTATAATTAAGTAATAACCGACCATGCTGATACTTATAAGTTCTATTTACATTAGACGACAAATCTTTTCAGCTAGAATTGAGTTTTGATGTCCACTCAAAATTTGAGAAAAAATCGTTGGATTACTATTGGACCCTGTTTGACAAACCTTAACATCTTTGACCCGTTTCGAATTAACAGTTACTTATAAATAGATATTTAACAAAAAAATATGATATTTGTTATTCAATAGATAATAATATATCATTAAGAAATTTAGAAAAAAACCCTAACTAGGTATATTAATATTTGATAATATCCATAATTAGTTACTCACAAAAACCAAATTAGCTAAGCAGTCCAAGGTCATGTTAAACGGGCTGGGCTTTACTAAACCCAACATATGTTTGTGTGACTGGTTTGATGGTAAAAAAATGGTTGTTTTGGTGAAAAGAGTGAATGCTTATGCGAAACTAATGTGCCCATATTAGTTTGGTGGTAACCACAACATCGGGGGGCCTAATGATCAAAATTTATAACAAGAGCTCAAAGGACATTTTTGATACATTTTGTGTTTTATTCGAAACACTAGTCGGCTTTCTATATGTATATATCTATTTATCAGGTGAAATCCAGAATTGCATGTTATCTTTAGAAAACTTTGGTTAGAGATATTTTGGTACATCATGAAATAACGAACTTACAAGAATAGACCATTACCCTTTTGTAGACAATACTACGATAACGTTTATTATCTGGTTATCCAATGTTTTTATTGCGGCTCGTGGCTTTCATATCTTGGTAAATAAGAGATCGATCCCGTAGTTCAATCCTGGGAAGAGTCAAAAAGTGTATCCACCCGGTCCGGGGAAGGTGTGTGAAATCCTTTCACATTCTTGGTCAAGTAATGGCTCTAGCTTCATTCTCGCTTTGGGATCATCTCGCCTTCGTGGGTCTTCGCTTTCCAACTGCGGAAAGCTTCACTCCTTTCACTGAATGAAGACCAAGGAAAGAACTTTAAATGTTTAACCATTTCGCTATGGATGCGGTTGAGAGATCCCTTGTCGCCGACAAAGAAAAGAAGGTAGAACCAATGGGCCCTTAGTCTGCCCCTTACACTACAACAAAATGAAGTTAAGGCAACACAAACAAAGTGTTGTATTATGTCTTTAAAATGTTGCATTATGCATAACGTGACACTTTGTCAAGTGCTGCGTTATGTAACGTTGCCTTAGGTATATGCAACACTTATATTGGATTATGCAACACTTTTTTGAAAGTGTTGCCAATGTCTCGCAATTATGATACTTTAATGTGCAACACTTTTAAAATAAAATGCAACAGTTTTTACACTCAAATGCAACACTTGTATAGACAGGTGCAACACTTTTGATTCAATAACAACACTTTTCATATTGGTGTGCAACACTTTTTAATGTTGATGTGCAACACTTTCTCATTTGGAGCCATTAAGCATGCAACACTTTAATGTATCGAGTGCAACACTTTAATGTATCGAGTGCAACACTTTCTGGTGTTTTAATCATATTAGTGCAACACTTTTTCTAATGATTTGTCGTACTTTTATTTCATGCAACACTTTGAATATTCATAATACACAATTTTTCAGCAAGTCTAATATATAAATTGAAATTTCCATTCCAAAATAAAGTTGTACTTTGAACAATTATTCAACGTAAATAGCTAACATACATAATCTAATAGAAAGAAAAGTTATCTAAGTAAAATTCCAAAAATCTTTGATATCTTCTTTGCGTATCTATATGTTGTGGGTAACGTTTCGGAGGCATGAGTAAGATAAATGAAAGCACCAAATGATATGGACCGATTATAGATGGTCAATCTCCCAAGAAATAGATAAAGAAACGAGATGATAAGGCCCTTTGAGCGGGCAAGACTCCAAGAAACTAGACTCTAAAATACTTTTCTTTTCTTCTTCATATTCATTCCCAAAACAAGTACAATTAAATAGGCGAGAAAATAAGAACCGCCATCCTAAGATTAGGCAACAAGAAAGTAAACGTGGAAAGACGCAACTAACTAAACGTGTGTAGTGCATGAGAATACTAGTCTTATGATGGTTCCTAATATAATGCATGCATGGAATGCTAATTCAAAGTAGTGGATGGCTCCTGTGGAATGGTTCTTTAGGTTATGTCTCGTATCATGTATCCACCCGGTCCGGGGAAGGTGTGTGAAATCCTCTCACGTTCTTGGTCAAGTAATGGCTCTAGCTTCATTCTCGCTTTGGGATCATCTCGCCTTCGCGGGTCTCCGCTTTCCAGCTGCGGAAAGCTTCACTCCTTTCACTGAATGAAGACCAAGGAAAGAACTTCAAATGTTTAATCATTTCGCTATGGATGCGGTTGAGAGATCCCTTGTCGCCGACAAAGAAAAGAAGGTAGAACCAATGGGCCCTTAGTCCGCCCCTTATTTATAGATAAAAAGTGAGGTTTTAATTTTTTTTTTTTTTATAAATAACGGTATAAAAATAAAGGGGGGCTTACATTTTTAAAACTCACCATCGGTGAGTAACTCACCTTAAGAGCAAAAAAACCACCTGAAACTCACCACAATATTGGCCACTCACCTAGGTGAGTTTTGGACCGGCGTGATAGTCGCGCGTGACTTCCAAACTCACCTAGGTGAGTTTTGGACCGGCGTGATAGTCGCGCGTGACTTCCAAACTCACCTAGGTGAGTTTCGAACCACTCCGTCCAAATGAGCTGACTAATACTGGATTCTTGTAGATAATCTTATTCGATTTTCATAGAAAACGTATTGGACAAACGGAACCATTTGTTAGAAATAGTTTAATTCATGTGAAGAAATAATAGACCAATTCTAAGTCGTTGTGGTCACGAAGGAAAGTGTCAAAAGACGATTGTATGGAAAGTTGACGTTGACTAAGTTGATGATGCTGGACGTTTGGTAACGAGATTGGTTGCAACCAACAACACTACTTGAATAAATCAATTTTTATTTTTATTTTTTTAATCAGAAAGAGAAAAAAGCTACTATAACGTCTAAGATCATTATAAAAAAGGAAAAAGAAACGCGTCATCAAAACTTAAAGAATACATATGATGACTTTTTAATTAAGTTATTAGTTACATCAACGGAGAGATTCAATATGAATTTAGTTTGTATTATTCTTATTTATCTAAATTAATAAAGAAAGCAACGGGATAGAGTAGTTAAAGAATGAAAGCTAAAGAGTAAGAATTTTAGTTCATTCTTCACTTGGAGTGCAAGATATATTTCGCTTTCTTCTTCTTCTTAATCAAGTGCAAGGTACTCTTTCTCCTTCTTAACTCTATTTACTAGTACTAGTACATGCATAGATGTGTACCGACAATTATATTTAGTTTAAATTAATTATTGAGATTACAAAAACACTTACTAGTAACGAGAAAGTATGATGAACATATATACTTTGTTTTAAAATATAAATTAATTTTTAAAATTATGTAAAGCTCAACAATTTGTTAGTTTTGGAAGATGTTATCATTTTTAACACTCTTGTCAATTTTTTGAGTTAAATAAACAACATGGAACCTACATTCATATTTTATAAAAACGTGCTAACCCTGCGTGCATGCGATATATAAAAGCAATAAAAAGATAGCTAAAGTTTTTGTATTCATATTACTCCATTATATATATTCAATAATCTATTTTCTATTGTCTTTTTCTATGGTGTTTTTTTTTTTTTGAGATAGAGATGATTTGCCTTGATCCTTCCAAACGTCCCACACAAATGAACTTTTCATACAATCTCTTGGATATATTTGCAAATTTAAATCACCTAATGATGCCATCAAAACAAACTAAATATGTACTCTTTAAATGCTGAGTTTATTAAAAATGTCAAATTCCTTGGCGAAAATAATGGCACAGTAAACATGAAGTTTTGTTTGTGACATTTATTTCGATGTTGATTCAACTTATCACATATTGCTAAAACTGAGATTTTTTTATATTGGTAGTGATCATGCTCCTCTGGTAGTGATCATGCTCCTCTGGTTTATTGTTCTCATCCTTCTAATAAAAAAAAGAAGAGGTCTCGTTTTCATTTTGAGTCTCTGTGGACGAGTCATGAAGACTGTGAAAACATCATCCGGTCGTCTTGGCCGATGCTTGAGGTCGACAATCAACTTGTTGGCATAAAGCACAATTTATCTTTTTGTGCTACCAAACTTAAGCAATGGAGCCTTCCTACTTTTGGCAACAACACAAGGAAGATTGACGATATCACTAAGGAAATTCAGATCATTCAAACACTTCCACATACGCCTGGAAACTTTCATAGACACAGAACGTTGCTACAAGAGCTAGAAACCACTTGGTTGCGCGAAGAAATGTTTTGGCATCAAAGATCTCGAGTCAATTGGCTAAACTATGGGGACTGTAATTCTCGATTCTTTCATCTTAATGCCATCCAACGTGGGCTAAGGAATAGTATTTCAGGGCTTATAAATTCTCAAGGGGAATGGGTATATGACCATGAAGGAATTCAAAGACTCGTTCAAGATCATTTTAAGGCCATTTATAAGACAAATGGTGCTCGTAATTTTGACGATGTGATTAGTGTGCTTAACCCAGTTGTCTCCGAGACCATGAATATCCAGTTGCAATCTTGTGTATCAGATTCAGAAATTATAAAGGCTACTAAAAAACTCGGGGGCTTAAAGGCTCCTGGTGAAGATGGTTTTCCAGGTATGTTTTACCAAAAGTATTGGATCTCATCATGTCTTCGAGTGTGTAAAAGCCGTTTCTTATTTTTTGTCTTTTGAGACAGGAAACATGCTACCTAGAGTTTGAATAAACTTTGGTTGTCCATATTCCAAAGTCCTCTTCACCAAGACTCGCGCTATTAAGGCCAATAGCCTTTGCAACTTCATATAAGATAATTTCTAAAGTTCAAGTGAATCACTTGAAACCTCTAATGATACAAAAATCATCTTCGCACAACAGTCTGCCCTTTATTTCCTGGGCGTCAAAATTCAGGACTGGTATGGTAAGACCGCGAATGAGGCTTTCACTATATTCGTAACAAAAAAGCGTGGTACGCAAAATGTTATGGTCTTCTAAAGTCAGACCTCATTAAAGCATATTGATTGAGTATAATGAGATTACATGTTGTCAGTTTTTTAAACAATGTAGTACAATTTATGTTACTGTGTAAGTTGGATTTGGGGACGGCTTTGTTGTGGTTGGCCGACGCCGACAAGCTAATTAATGGATTGGATCTTGTACTAATCAAGTAATCTTATGAATTGTCCTGCACAATGAGAGTAAAACCGTTTAGCCTTACCGTGGGCGGACACCCACGATTTAGACTCCGGCTAAGAGTAAGAGAGCATGTTTGTCAGAGAAATGTGTCTGAGTGAGAGAATATTGTTGTACCTCTATGTAAAGGACGACGATTTCTATGTTTATAGGACTAGCAATTCCTAGAGTTTCTTAGTATTTCCCATATAATTCTGTTTGATATGGCCGAGTGGGACCCTTGTCGGAGCAAAGGATCCATCAAATCGTGATTGCCTGCAAGCGACCCGTACCTTCCCGCGGACGTGGTGTAAAATTACGCTGCAATGTATTGCGGAAGCGGAATAGGGATAGTCCGCGTCCGTCTTAATATGTCCGGGCCGCTGCCAGTACGGGACTGGTCTTAGTTTCGGCCCTATATGCTTGTAATCGGATCTAGTTGGGCCAAAGCCTTATTCTGATAGTGTGGGTTTTGATCCCAAGAGTCATGCTAAGACTTCCTATACACATCAGTCCCCTCGTCTAGTTGCGCTCTATTGTACGTGGTAGCAATTATAGCGTGCGGTGAGCGTTACTAGACTAGATTTCTGTAAGCACTTTCCCTTTTATTCCTATTTTCCTTCACGGCTTTTTGTGTCGCTCTTGCATCGGTGTATGTTTACTTTAACCTTCATGTCCTTTCATCTTCTGCTTGATTTGACTGTTCAGGGCCCACATTCAACTGTTAATCATTATCTTTTTACTGCGTTTTTGCACCGTTGATAAGAGAAGGTATTTTTGACAACGCCGTCTTCCTAGGAATTCGTTGAAATAATAATATACCATGGTATAATACCGATTCATGTTTCAACCTATTTTCTATTTTTATCACTTCCTCACTTTTTCCACCCAATTTGCTGATAAATTCTGGAGCTGTTTTTATTTGCAACAAACTCTGTATATCTTGTAACATTCATTTTACTCAGGTTAATCTTCCTTGCTTCTCTTTTATTATGGCCACTATTACATCCATTAGTGTTACTTAAGCAAGAACAACTGATCTCCTGCAAAAAGTATTTTTGTTTCCAAAGGAAGTTTCATCTCAACTCCAGGTCTAATAACACTATCCAAGAAGACCGTCAGGTAAAAGTTTGGAATGTATACACCCGGTTCTTTGATGAATGCCAACTAGCGTATACCCAATTCTCCAACTTCTTTGTGGCTTTCTTGTTCACTTCCGCATTCTCGTCTTTCCAACTGTCTGTTTTTGGGTCCTGCAAGATATCACCACTTTGAAATCCTGTGTCGCGTTTGTAACATTGAACCTAGTGTTAGTCTGTTCCCGCTAACTTCTATACGCATAATTCACAAAAATGGCTGGTTTGGGTTTACTAAGCGCCCGGATAACGACCTGCGCTTTGTTATTCCAAGAATTTGGACTCCGTGAAGAATTGGAATGACCATTTTTTCTGGTTGATGAGTTTGTAGTTCCTGCTAACGCTCGGTTTAGTTAGTTTTCGGGTTCCAATATTGTTAAAGATCAAGCTCCCCCCACGTCTGAGTATAACATGGAGCATGTTAACACCCTTATTGCTCAAGCCCTCTCGTTACCTTAGGCTCCCAGAGGAATTCCTAAGTGGGTAGGCATAGAAAAGCCGTAATTACCATCTTAAGAAAGATACGTATCCTCGAATTTTGAGTCTGAGTGACTTAGAGGTGGAGTGTTTCCTCTCTATATTTATGTTATTATTTTGTCTTTTTTTCACATATCCAATCGTATTTACCCCCTCTTTTTTTTTCTTTAACCAGAGATAGGACTGACAGGTATATCCCGAACCGCAGACCCTACGTAAGGTGAGGATTGTAGAGAAGGCCAAGGACTGAAAATGAAGGCCAATTGTGACTAAATGGCCAAGGCTCGCACAGTGAACCCTCCTTCCTACTTCATTTTTCCTCGTCTGTCCGGGGGAGTGTCGGATAGAATTTGAACAGAGAGTTTTGGCGAAGATGGCAGTGGTGGTGGAGGTCAGGAAGACGCTTCCGTTGCTGGTCATGGTAACGTTAGGCCAGTCGTGCTTATCACTGATGATATTGTTGCTGAAGCCGATGTTTCCAGCCCTAAGCGCTCAAAGAAAAAGATGTTACCGGAAAGCGAGGTACTACGTTTCCCCCCCCCCACCCCCCGCCTTTCTCATCCACCTAAGAGATTAAGGGCGATTATGAATGAATAGTGGTTCTAACTACCGCTGTAGGTAAGTCTCCTGGCTGGAGGTAAGTCTCCTGGTGTTCTTAATAAGTTACTTCAAGATTCTCAGTTAAGTGTAGAACAGGGTGTCACAGCTTTTCCTACCTTACCTTTTATTACTTCATCAGTTACTGCTTCACCTTTAGAGGAGGGCGGAGATCATACTGATTCCGTGACTGGTCCTTCCCTGCGGTCTGTGGCTGCTTCTGCAAGGTTTGTTGTTTTATCTGATTCTTCTCATCACTCAGCTACTAATTCTGCGGGTCCTAAGGGTGATTCCTTTGTTAGGTCCATTATTCCGGTGACAATTGAGGCTACCACTGTGACTACTATAGCTACTACAGTTGCTATTCCTGCTGATACTAGCAAGGATAAGAGTGTGTCGCATCCGTCCGTTTTTAGTGCTTCTAGTTCATCTGAGAAGACGGATCATAATCTTAGTCTTTTTACAGGAAGATCAGGTAGTGGGTTTGATGCCGGGAGTATTCATGCGGAGGAGGTTACAGATGCTGGTTTGGAGGAAATCTATGTTCCTGAGTGGACCGTGACCAAGGGTTTTGAGTTTAATGATGGCCGTTCTTGTGCCAATATGATTAATCATTTCACTCATTCTGCTTTCTTCAAAACTATTCGCGGAATAGAGCATGAACAATTATTTGCTGAGTTCAATGTGTCCGCCGCACGCAATTTAAGTTTGAGCTCCGAGGTGAGAATGCGTGCGGAGTACAATATTTTGGAGAAAAGGAAATGGAGATCCCTTGCTGAGGAGAAAGATAGTTTGTTGGGGGCGAAAGATAAGGAGATTGAAGAGTTGAGGTCCCAATTGCTGAAAGCGAAGGAGGAGTCTGTGGTGGTAGCCCAACTCCGTGCTCGGGTTTCCAGCCTTGAAGCCATTGAGGGCTCGCTTCGAGGCGAAGTTGCTTCCGTTAAGGGGTATAACGACCTTCTTGAACAAGAGCGTAGTGTTTTGAGACTACAAGTGACAAACCTTGAATCTACCGTTGCTGAAAAGGACCGTGAACTTTCTGACTTGGAAATCTCTTCTTCTTCTTTGAGGTCTCAGAACCAAGGTCTTGTAAGTCAGGTACGTGTTCATGTATTTAGCTATTTTTTCCGGAATTTTTGTATTTCCCTTTCTCACGTGTTGTCTCTTATATATATTTTTTTTTAGGTGCACGAGTTGGAAACTTCTTCCGCGCGTCTTCGTGAGCAGCTAGATCTTTATGAGGGGAACATGAAACGGTTAGAGGAGTTTCAGGACAACCTTATGAGACCTCTCGAGACTAGGTTAGCCGAGATTGATGCTGATTTCACCAGGTGTTGTATGCGCTTCCAAGAGAGTTTCCATCCGCACCTCCTCAACGTCGTTGCAGGACGGAGATGGTTACTAACCCACGGGATGAAGCTTCTTATGGCTAAGTGTCTCAATTCGACTGAATATATGGAGGCTCTCGGAAATGCTTTTGGCCGTGCTATAGAGAAAGGGATGCAGGAGGGTCTGGCAGCTGGAATTGAGCACGGACAAGCTGGCAGATGTTTAACTGACCTTGAAGCTTACATTCCCTCCGCGGAGGTTGACTTTAATTCTGCTGTCTGTGATCTTCGTGGCTTGGACTTTCCGCTTCTTCAGGAACTATCAAATAAGAAGGATGCCAGCACATGGGATGTTATGGATCTTCTTCGCTTGGACAATGCCGTGGCCGAGGCCTTAGGGATGACTGATCTTCAACCTGATGTGAGTCAATTGATGGTTCCCGTTCATCACAAGCAGGATAGGGTCGTTATTGGGAGCCAAGCTTTGTCCGTTGCTTTGGATATTTGCCGCGGAAGGGTAGCAGAAAAGATGGAAAGAATCCGTGTTGAGCAATCTCCTTTAATTGACAGACTCATTGTCTCCCTTAATCATCCTTTGTCCGCTGAGGCTTTGATTGAGCCCTACCGGTTGTGGATTCCTGCCAAACCATGCATTATCAACCGTGTCATCGTTCACATTCTTGTCCATACTGTTACTATGTAAGATTAAGCAAAATCCCTGATTATAGTTGTATGTTGTTCCAAGTAACGTTACTTTGGGGCCAGAAAGTGAAGAAAAGATTGATGCTTCAACCGGAGGTGATCCTGCGTTTTTTAGATTGGAAAATGAAGCTAGGGATGTTGTCCTCTAGGTGCATTTGCTTGTTTCTTCGTGGTCGCATGTGACCTTGCGATTTTTTTATAATTAAAATACTGCGGCTATTAACAGTTAGGCCCGTTATGGTGCTTTTTACACCGCGGCCGTATGTGGCCTTTTTGTGGCGGTATTCTGTATTTAACCATCTTTGTAACGCCTTTAAGTTTGAACATGTCTGTTATATAAATGTTGTTGCTATCTTTTTATATCATGTTTGATATCTTTAGTAGGATAGTCTTGTTTGAATATTTTGTGGGTTATTCTCACCGACCGGGTTTGCCAAAACCCCTTATGTACATTTGAGTTTAATTGTTGATTTTACTCATCCTTTTGTTACACGGAAAAACATTGATGGAGGCGTGCTCCGTGTGTGCGCGGCTTAATCACAATAAATGACTTTGCAAAGTAATAAGTTAGAATTTTTCAAAGCATAACTTGTGAAGGTAGCTAATCTTCACTTTTTCATTGAAATTAAAATCATATTACACGATATTTAAAAATTACTACAAGGAATAAAGATAAGAATGCTCTTCTCATCACGGAGTCCGTATGGTTAGGCTGCTTACACTTTGTTTATATAACACTTCTTGAGATTGCAAATATTCCAGGTTCGCGGGAGTTCTCTTCCGTTGCGGTCTTTTAACTTGTACGATCCCTTCCCAAGTGCTTCTGTGACTTCGTACGGGCCTTCCCACTTGGGTCCTAACTTTCCAGTGTCTTCTACACGGCTTGCTTCGTTGCTCCGGTACACCAAGTCTCCTGGCTTGAAGCTTGCATTTCTAACTTTGGTGTTGTAGTATTTTTCCATTTGCCTCTTGCTTTTTGCTTCTCTTATCGCTGCTTGCTCTCGCTTTTCTTCTAGCAGTTCTAAGTTGATTTCCAATGCTTCATCATTTTTGGCCACGTCTACTTCTGCTGTCCTGAACGTGGGCATTCCAATTTCCGCCGGGATGACAGCTTCCGTTCCGTAAGTTAATGAGAACGGAGTGTCTCCGTTACTGGATTTAATCATGGTACGGTGTGCCCAAAGTACATGAGAAATCTCTTCCAACCAGTTCTTGTTGTCTTTGCCCAGTCTTGCTTTTATTCCTTCCCCCAAACTCCTGTTTGCTCTTTCTACCAGTCCGTTCGTCTGAGGATGTTTTACGGAAGCAAAATGCTGTTGAATGCACAATTTTTCACACCAATCTCTGAAGGGGTTGTCTCGAAATTGTTTCCCATTGTCGGATATAATTTCTCCTGGAAGACCAAATCTGCACACTATGTTTTCCCATACGAACTTTTTTACTTGGTTTCCTGTGATAGTTGCTACTGGTTTTGCTTCTATCCACTTGGTAAAGTAGTCCATGGCCACTATTAGAAATTTGACTTTGCCGGGTCCTTCCGGGAAAGGTCCAGCTATGTCTATACCCCATTTGTAGAATGGCCACGGAGATGTGATTGGGTTCAATCTTTCCTGCGGATTTCTTGGGACGGGTTTGTGCACTTGGCATTCCTGACATGCTTTTATAAGCGCCCTTGCGTCCTTGTGCATTGTCGGCCAGTAATAACCAGTCCTTAGAGCTTTGGCAACGACGGATCGTGTGCCTGCATGCATGCTACATGAGCCTTCGTGTATTTCCCGCAAGACGTAGTTTGCTTGTGAGGGTCCTACGCATCGAAGCCATGGGCCTAGGAAAGATTTTTTGTGTAGGGTTCCGTTGATGATGGCGAAACGTTGTGCCTTCCGCTTGATCGATCTTGCCTTCTTCCGTTCCGCTGGTAAGGTCCCGTTATTGAGGTATTCCTGGATCGGTGTCATCCAGGAATCCCCTTCTTCTTCTACTACGGCGAGCACTTCGATTTTGTTCACGGATTTTTCTTTCAACTCTTCTACTAACACCTGTTTGCTAAGATGTGCGAAGCTGGTAGATGCCATTTTACTTAGTGCATCTGCTTTTTTGTTCTCCTTTCTCGGAACTTAGTTTATTGAGAACTCCCAGAAAGCTTTAGCCAATGTTTTTACCTTTTCTAAGTATTTGACCATATCTGTGTCTTTTGTGATGTAGGTCCCATTTACTTGGTTCGCAACCAGTTTTGAATCTACATTAACCTGGAGGTTTTGGACACCCATTTTATCGGCGATCAGTAATCCCGCAATCAGAGCCTCGTATTCTGCCTCATTATTGGTTGCCTTAAATTGGAATCACAAGGCATACGTGAATTCTATCCCTTCCGGATTCGTGAGTATTACTCCCGCTCTAAATTGATAACACTATACCTAAACCACTTTATGATACCGTGGAGGGACAGTAATCATGTTTACTCAATTATTCAGTTCATAATTATCACGCAAACACTTTAAAATACTGTGTGGAGACAGTAGTCATAATCACTCAATGGTTCCATTCAAGATGTATTATGGCAAGACAACAGTCACGAAACAAACTTTTACATAGATCAAATGCATTCATTAAAACTTACTAGATTACTAACATAATAACTGTAGGTTTGCAAAAGTGGAAATACAAGTACATAGTTTAAGGCAACAATGTTTTTATCAAAGCCCGTACAACCAACACGTTACAGCTATCCTTAGACCATTAATCTGAGACCATATCTGATCGTATCTCACGACCACTAAATTCTAAAAGAATGCTATCACTTTTGGCTTGTCTTGCCAACTGTTCTCCCTCTTCGCCCTTCTTGTCATGGCCTCTCTCCAACATTTCTTTTAGAGCTTCTTCATCCATATGGAGTTGATGTAACTCTTTCTCGGTAAGAGGGAAATTAGCCTGTGATGACGAGCAACCTATACCTCCATGTGTACGGCCGAAGTATTTTTCCTGGAACCAAGCCGACTTAGCACCCATTTGTTTCTCTAGCTGTGCTGCCTTTCCATACATAGAAAGATGCAGCTTGCGATCCTTTTCAGAACTTTCTTTTAAAAGAGTGCAAATCAAAGCACGGCTCCCTTGAGAAATGTCGTTGCATTTCTCATAAGCTTTTCTAAGATCATCCCTGACGGCGCATGAATCTTCAAACTGAAAAGCCAAATTCAAAAGCACATCCTGATGACCTTTATCTTCGTTAATTAATCTTTGCACCAAGGCTTCGACTTCGGAATCAGTATGAGGAAGCGAACAGGCCATTTGAAGTATTTTTGTAGTAGAATTTAAGTTTGAAAATTTGAGAGGAATGAGGTGGTATTTATAAGACCAAAAAAAAGGGGAGGGGGAAATAATTTACGATTTTGTTATTTACTTCAACGGACATATTCCCAACATTTTGTCGTATTGGCTCGTTCCGATAATGAGATATTCACCTAGGGATACGTGAGGACCAATTCAAGGGCAAATACCCTCACTTGTTCGCACATCCACGATCTCCTGCAACGTCTTGATTTCGGGACGAAATCTCCTAACCTGGGGAGACTGTGGCACCCCGTAAGAAATTAGGTTTCTCTTTTCGCTAAGTAAAAGTTATGTACTTCAAGTTTGCAAATTTTACCGTTAATCTCAACGATAAGTCATTTTAGGTAGCACCTCGGAAAAATTTAGAACTCCTTGTCATTTTACGCAAGAGTATGTATCGCAAGCCATTTCAAATTTTGCCATTTCCTTCCAATAAAAAGTTATCCTTCAAGCGACATGCAATATTTTACGCTATTGAGAATTATAATAGCACGTATAAATCATCATTTTGTTTACGGATCAAAAAGGGGTACTTTAGAAAACGCGTAGCAATAAAACCATATTTTTCACGCTTTGCGAAACAAAGTCGCACGACTATATTATTTTGTGAACCCGTTCATACTTCAATAAGTAAAACTATGAATGGACCAATATTTAAATATTACTAAATAAACAATATACCTTGACGTTTCATTACCTCGAAACTCTAATATACAAATGCGTATCTAAGTCAATCAGTAGAAAAATTCAAAATAAGCAAACCAACATTATCATTACATTCTTACATCCAATTCCCTACACATTTCGAGATCATTCACATGCTATGTCTTGTTTCATATTTCAATTCAATAATAGCATCTATTCCCTAATAGTATTAGAAAAGAGCAATTATTACAATTAGTATCATACATCAATAGTATGTGTAAATAATGTCATTCACATGCATAGCCTCATGAAACTAGTGAACACCTTGCGTATAAATAAGGACCCAAGCATGAAAAACTTTATCACAACTAAAATTTGAAAACAAGAATTAAACAATTCGGTAGAAGTTAAGTTTTCATTTTCAAGGGCTAGTAATCGTCGGGTTTGAAGAATAGTAACCAAGGATTGGTTCGAACTCCTCGTCACCACCACACCTCTCATCGTCTAGCAAACATTTGGACCTTCGTAAGTCTTTTTTTTGTGTAGCTTAACAATTATCATGCTATGCCATTTACCCTTGTAGTCTCATTCGCAAAAGCCTCGACTTTGCACACGTGTATGCAACCTACATGGTACAAACCATGAAAGGTTCGTTTATAAGCACGCATGAAAATGTTGTGGTCATGCCATGCATAAAATAAGCGAAGCATAGTAACCTTTGTAAGCAACGTATCATGCGTGTAAACACATAACGAACCAAAAGACTTTGTGAAAACCCTAAACATGTCGTGATCAAATGCATTGGCTCACTAGAGACTAATATACGTTAGATTTTTGCGTGAAATGTGGTAGGGTTTCTTAGCTGATGACCTCGACAGATGCCATGGGCGTGACCAAGCAACCCAAGACGAACCGCAGCAACCCGTTTCTCGCTGATTGGTGCGTCACAGACTTGGTTAAAGACGAGCAACTCATGCTTGTTGGTTCGTGCCCATACCTCATAAACCCTTGACACAAATAGCACCATGAGACGTACCACTAAACCATGAAAAGGGTACTGCCTTGTCGTGGTGGTTGCGTTGCAAGGAAACGTGGCCACAGCAGCCACTGTTGCGTCTGCTCAGGCGTATAAAAATCATCCTTGTGCCTCGACTCTTACCAACCTCGTGACCAACCTATAATCTAGACCCACGCGGGAATTAATATGAAGAACCAACTAGTAATATTTAAGGGTGTGTAGAAGGAAGAAGAAACCACAACAGTGGTATTAACCCACTGTTGGAAGCACGACAAAGAAAAATAGAAGATGGAAAGGGGTAGGCCATGTGGGTTTTGTCTTGCACAAAAATACTATATATGATACCTACTACCACTCACATGTATTTTACCTTAAACAATTTAGATAAAAGGGAGTGTTAGCATGCATATTTTGAGTCCTTTGGTCGTTTTATGTCAAAGGTTCAAGCGAACTAGTAAACTCGTTGGCGAAGCAAGCCTTACTCGAAAAGTAAAAAATGAATAAATTACGAGTTTGATAAACTAGAAATGATAACAACGCATTTAAGTCATAAACGTATAAACCAAGTTAAGGCGGCCTTTATATAAAACCCTTGACACTATAATATTTAAACGCTTATTCGGATTAAAAACATAAAATATATGAAGGGCGTAGAAACTAAAAAGTGAAAAGTTAAATATTCGATAAGCACTATTTTAAAGTATTAGAGGACTACATGTGGCAATATGGAAACTTAAGGGTATTAGCGGTAAATATATATAATAACTTAATTAAATGAGTCGAACGAGCCGCGATAAATAAAAACTGATAATTATAGGATTCACTTGTCAATTGCGATAGGAATAAATATAAACTTAGAAACCAACAAATGATGGCTATATATTCCTGAGATATAGAACTTGTAGATATAAGTTGCGACGCATAATCAATCCTTGTATATGCATCTATAGTTGCAAAGTCACCCTTAAAGCCAACGGTTTAAATGACCTTATGAAAACATAAAACGTTACCTCATAAATGACAGTACCTTTTTATGACCCCTTTGCATAATTTATTTCATGCATTGAGTTTTAGAATGAACACTCAGATTGGTTGTGATTACTTAGGTGTTTGACTAAGTCACTATTTGACATACCCTAAATCCATTACCAATCTTAGATGATTAACTGACAAGGTGAGTTTTCATAGCCCCTACTTTACTATTTTAAATCATCTTTTGGGGTGAGAACATTGCTTATTTTTAACAGCTGAACACAAGTACATTTACTGATTTACTATTAGGTCTAAGTCCTTATTCAACCCAACTTGCTATATTGCCCAATTTATCATGAACCGTTAATTACTCATAAGCGCGAATGTTATGGATAGATCTATTGGGATTGACATCCCTGTTTGTCTTGGACTGACATTAGTCAAGCAAACACAGTTTCATTTGAGTCAGTTACAGATGTCGTGGGTTGAACATCTGCCTGGGCTTATCTATGATGATACATGTTAACGCTTCGGTGTCATGAGCTTAGACAATAGTAAATACTTTTCATTATGATATATAGGATTACTATATTTCATGCTATGGTTATAAATCTTGTGGTTCATCACTACTAGAAAACAACCAAACCTATGAACTTACCAACTTTATGTTGACACTTTAGCAATGTTTTTCTCAGGTGTTCTATCTTACAGAATATAAGGAGTTTTTAATTGGTATATTGGCATGTAGAGGTCTATCTCTCGTATCAAGTCCTCTTCACGCCATAAAGTCACAAATCCCAAATCTAGTCTTTCGCTGTAGTGAAATTTAGGGGTGTGACATAAACTTCCAGCAAAAATAAAAGACGAGGAAGATGTGCCAACCTAGATTCACATTCTCGCAAAGTTCCTTATTAACGCATCAGATTCACCAATTGCACAGATAGTTGCAGAAACATATCCTAACTTTATTGAAAGACAAAAGGACGATACATATCTAAAAGAAAGGGCAATCCTAACTCCTAGAAATGATGATGCGGACGTAATAAACGCATATATGTTTGACAAGTTAGAAGGTAAGTCTATAACCTACAACAATGCAGACGAGATATGAAAAACATCAACTGATACACACAATCAGCAACACCTCTACCCAATTAAATTCTTAAATATGCTCAACTTTCCAGGAATGCCCCCACATGCTTTAAAGTTAAAAAAGGAACTTCCCATCATGATTTTAAGGAAAGTTAATCCAAGCAACGACCTATGTAATGGTACCCGCCTCATAATTACTGAACTTGGTAAATATGTTCTTAAGGCAAAAATCTTAACCGGCTCACAAATGGGCGACACAGTCCTTATACACAGGATCATCTTGACGTCGACACAGTCCAAATGGCCCTTCGTCTTGAAACGCCGACAGTACCCTGTCAGGCCATGCTATGCAATGAAAATTAATAAAAGCCAGGGACAATCACTTAATTATGTTGGCCTGTATTTGCCAAATCCCGTGTTCAGCCATGGGCAGCTTTATGTCGCACTATCTAGGGTTACAAATCTAGACGGTCTGAAAATACTAATGATAGAAGACTACGACAAAGAACTAAAGAATTGCACACGAAACATTGTTTACAAAGAAGTTTTTAGCTGCCTAACTTGATACACTCATGTAAAACTCCAATGCTTAAATTCTACTACTGTTATTGTTTTTCTGCATCAAATTTATGTATGCTTACAACACTAACGTAATAAGATTTGAATTAGATTAAATTCATTCAACAAACTATACAACTATAAAGAAATACACAATAACTCAAACTTATCTAAAATATACACACAAACAGTTCAACAACTACAAATAAAACCATCATTACAAACAGGAAAAAGACGGCGTTTCATATCCAAGACTCTTAATATGCCAGTCAAGTCGTAGTAACAGGAAGAGTATTAACTCTCAAATCCCTACTTTTCCCCAGCTAAACCCTTAAGCTCCAAAAATATCACGAACTAAACCCCCCGACTCAATAACAGGAACAAACTAAACCCCTAAAACCTCACTTTTAAACAAAAAAATACACGGAAAATTTTCCAGAAAGAAACTCTAATAAGCCTATCGTGCCTCATTCACGTGCTACTCTACTAATGAACAAATTCACCTGTTGTTCTATTCTCATTCAAAGTCACATTACACTTTAGCTTAATAACATAATCTTCATACTACAAAAACCTCATATCCATACAATGTCATAACAGGATGCGGCATTCCATTTCAATCAACCAATAATTATAGGAATTTTAAAGATCTGACAATCTCAAAACCATATTTTTATTTATTCTTAAATCCAAAACTGCAGTTGGTGTATATCAAGTTATATATACGTAATAATATCCAAAGTATAGTGAAATTTACTAAAAATCCTCGAGGATAAAGATTTAAAGTAAAAATCTACACAAAAATATCACACGTTAAACCGGTAAGTGATTACCGGGTCGTTTTCCCAAAGACTTATGAAATTGAGACCTCGTTTGTTATCTGGACAATGACTTGAATTGGTTCGAAGATGATTGTTTTCTAAAATCCTAATAGTGAACAAATAAAGGCACAATTAAAACTAACTACGAAAAAAAACGTTAACGGGAATTTAATAAAACACGACAAATAAGCAAGAATACTAAAATTAATCCCTAAATGATTTCCTAAACTTTTTCTAATCCTAATTGACTATTTAAAAAGAAAGTGATAAGGAAATTCTAAACCGAGGGTGATTAAAGCTTTAAAAACGAAGAAAATGAGAACATGGATCGAATCCCGTTCTTTAAAAAATGAACTTTCAAAATATTAATCCTACGAAAGTAAATTTCAACATAAGCCTAGAATATGATAAAAGAAAATTTTATAAAAAAGAAAATTATTTTTTTGATTATTTTTCTTTTTTTTATGATTTTTTTAAGTTTTTAATAAAGAAAAATGATTAAAAATAGTAAACTTAACTCTAAAAATCTGGAAAAATTACTAAAAGTGTAAAAAGTAGTGCTGGATTTAATAAAAATGAGAACTAGAAATAAGCTGGAAAGAAAAGCCCTAATAAGCAGATAAATAGCTACGGCTTATTTAAAAATAAGAAAATGAGAAAGGTTATAAAAGTCAACCAGTAGGGTATCTTGACAGATAGCCCTACTGGTGCTGGTGGTTTGAGTGTGTGTGTTGTGGGACTTGTGTGTGTAAAGCAAGAGGTCACAGGTTCGAACCTGTGGCCTTTTGTTTTTATTTTTTTTTAATTTCCAAATTTTTTCAAAACAAAGTTGTAGAACAGCTAAAAATAAGCAAAATTTATAAAAGAAGCTTTTTATGAAACCTACTAAATAAGCTGGAAAGTGGCTTAATACTTGACAGAAAATACTTTACTACTTTTTCTATTTTTTTAGCTAAACTTAATAAGCTACAAACTGAAATAAGCTAAAGCTAATGCTGAAAAAAACTATCACTAACCTAAAGCTAACCTAATAAGCTAATCTGAGCTGGAAAAGAGCAAGCCATAAGCTGATTTAGTCAAATAAGCACTTAAGTCTAAACTAATGTCTAAACAGACACACTAGCTACTTTTAAACTTAATTTTAAGCAACCAAACAAAACCTTGTGGCTTTTTGACTTGAAAATCTTAAAAGGTTGGCAAATAAGCTCTCTAAAACTACTCTTGAAAAATACTTTGAAATTTAAACAAGCTATGAAAGAGCAATTTGAAAACTGCTGTTTGGCTCAATGAATGCTGAGTTCTCTTTTTATTTTGAAAAGACAAATTGCAAATTTTAAGCTTAAAAACAATTAGGCAAATAAGCTTATTTTTAAAAAGCAAGTTCAAACAGATGTAAACTACCCTATAATCTACTTGTGTTCTGAAAATTAAGATCTAAAAACTTCTTTTGCCTTCTGATAATTGAGATTGAAAATGGCTAATTGACAATTTTTCTAATCTGATGCATATGACACTTTTTAAACCAAAACATAAATCCTCAAATGCAGACCTAATAGACTAGTTTCTACTTCTTTAAAACACTAAAACTAAAGCAAAATGAACAATTAAATCAGCTAAAACAGACTTAAGCTAGAAATGCCATAGAACTTAATCTAATGCTAACAGATGCTTTCTACTTATGCTTAATCAAATCACAAGCTGATAATCTCTAATCCAATGCTTAAAACCTTACCTTATAAGCTTCCTTATGAGATTTAAGATAAAAATAAAGGATTATATAACCTTTGACAACACTAATTGAAATTAGTGCTGTCTAATACCAAACACTCCTTTATTTTACTCAAAACCATTTTTGGCTTATGAATTTCAGTTTTAAGGTACAAAGCTTAGATACCAGATAATAATCAGCTTATAAAAGACCTATTTAACATTTTTAAGCAAACAAAAAGCCAGAATAATAAGCTACTATACTAAGCTAATATTTTTGGTTTTTCAAACTGTTTTCAAATAAGAACAAGCAAACTAAGTTTTAATCTAAATTATTAACTAAACAAGCATTAAACTAAAGTAAATAGCAACATTAAGCATAAATGAACAATAATAAGCAGATAAAAAGCAGATTTAAACTAAATGGACAGATAAGCTTGAATGTTAAATGACAAACAGGAATTTAAAGAAAGGAAAAGGAAAAGTATAACTCCACCTCCGCTAAACACAGGTGAGTGCTCTAAATAGAGCTTAACAAAGCAGCTTAAGATTATAGCTTAAGCTTGATCCCAATTCCTATTCTATTCCTAACACTTGACCTTCAAGTACTATTACCTACATGAAAACACTTAGTAGCCATCCAATTCCATTGAGTTTTCAAGCATTTGATGAGCTTTTAATAGCTTAAGTGTAGTATGAGCTTATGAAACAGTATACGAGCTTATTTAACCATAATTTTGCATATATGAAAAGACAATTGATTAATAAGTAAACTTGAACTTTTTATTAATAGAAAAAACTGAGTACAAGAGTGAAATTGAAATTACATTAACTTGAAAAACAATAAGCTAAAAAGTATTACAATAAGCATAAGCTGAAAATCTATTCTAAAGCTACTAAAAAACTACTTAAAAGAAAAGATGGATGTGAGTGAGGAGTGAGCTCTATTTATAGGAGGAAGGAAATGCTTCTAGGTCTGTTCACACGCTCCCTTTAGTCTTGATTTTGACCCTTTATTCCTTGCAATCATTGGATCCCTTTTCTTAGTCGTTAGATCAATACGTGAGTACATAAATTGCCATGCTAGCAATCCTATTTGTTGGGAGGTTGTGCTTCTTTTACATTGTGTTTA
>BQNB010077139.1:0-30938 GCA_026074375.1 Tanacetum coccineum | reverse complement strand
GGCAATATCTTCCATCATGTTAGGCCACCAATACAACTGCTTTAAGTCCTGGTACATCTTGTCAGAACCCGGATGAATGGAATATTTTGACTTATGAGACTCGTGCATGACTAGAGTCCTTAAGTCGCCATAACACGGTAACCAACTCCTGTTGTTTAAACATAAAGTTCCGTCCGCACGGGGTTTCAATCTTTCCTTTATAAGGTCTTGTCGGAGCATACCTCCAACATCTTCAGCAGTGAGGTTTTTAGGTTTTAATGCTTCGATTTGAGCTTCTAAGATTTGTTCAGGAAGGTTCAAGCCAATAGTCATGACTAAGGCTCAGACCCTTAAAGGTTTAACCCTTTCTTTTCTGCTTAATGCATCAGCAACACCGTTTGCTTTCCCCGGGTGGTAACGAATGTCACAATCGTAATCACTAAGTAACTCAAACCAACGCCGTTGCCTCATGTTCAACTCTTTTTGATCAAGGATATGTTGTAAACTCTTGTGGTTGGTAAATACAATACACCTTGTTCCGTATAAATAATGTCTCCACATCTTAAGAGCGAACACCACAACTCTAAGTTTCAGATCATGAGTGGTATATTTCTTCTCATGGATCTTCAGTTGTCAAGAAGCATTGGCTATAACTTTCTCGTTTTGCATAAGCACGGCACCCAAACCCTTAAGAGACGCGTCGCAATAAACAATGAAGTTTTTTGATCCTTTAGGCAAGGCCAAAATGGGTGCGCTACATAGCTTTTGTTTAATCAATTGAAATGCGGCTTCCTCCTTTTCTCCCCAGTCAAACTTTACATTCTTCTGAGTCAGCTTAGTCATTGACTTTGCGATCTTGGAAAAGCCTTCAATGAATCTTCTGTAATAACCGACGAGTCCTAAAAATTGGTGAATCTTTGTTGGACTCTTAGGAGATGCACAATCTTTAATTGACTTGATCTTTGCTGGGTCCACGTGAATGCCTTTGCTATCAACCACGTGTTTGAGAAACTGTACTTTTGGAATTCAAAATTCAAACTTAGAAAATTTTGCGTACAACTCCTCTTTCTTAAGCAACTCTAAATTAATTTGAGATGCTCTTCATGCTCTTCCTTGTTCTTTGAATAAATCAGTATATCGTCGATAAAGACAATCACAAACTTATCCAAATAAGGTTTGTATACCCGATTCAAGAGGTCCATAAATACTGCCGGTGCGTTTGTCAAACCATAAGGCATTACTTGAAATTCATAATGCCCATAACGCGTCCTAAATGCGGTCTTGGGAATGTCATCTTCACGAACTCTCAACTGATGGTAACCTAATCGTAAGTCGATTTTCGAGTAGACACTCAACCCTTGAAGTTGATCGAACAAGTCATCAATTCTAGGAAGTAGATAACGGTTCTTCACCGTTAACTTGTTCAGTTCATGATAATCGATGCACATGCGAAACGATCCGTCTTTCTTCTTGACGAACAAGACCGGAGCTCCCCAGGGTGAAGAGCTGGGCCTTATAAATCCTTTGTCGGATAGTTCTTGAAGTTGTTCCGCCAGTCCCTTCATCTCGGATGGCGCCAACCAATAAGGCGCCCGAGCTAGAGGTGTATCACATGGTACCGAATCAATTTAGAACTTTACTTGTCGAGCTGGTGGAATACCCCGCAAGTCTTCAGGAAAAACTTTAGGAAAGTCTCTAACAATCGACACGTCCTCAAGTCGCTTCCCCTTCGACTTGTCTTTATCTTCCTTCGTGGTAATGTGTGCCAAAAAGACATTACATCCCTTTGACAAATACTCTTGTGCTTTAGTGCACGAAATGATATTTAGTCGGGATTCTTCCCCTTGGTTGTTTCTATTGCCTTGAAAAATTAACATCTCTCTTCCGAACGGAACACGTACAATCTTCTCATCACAGATGATCACTCCATGATACTATGTTAACCAGTCCATCCCAATAATGATGTCAAAACTACCGAGTGGGACCGACATCAAGTTGATGTTGAAAGGAAGGTTCATGAAGTTTAGAGTGCAACCACGAATTATGGTGTAAACTCTTATGATTTTCCCATCGGCTAATTCTACGTCATAATGATTTTCTAACGTAGTGGGGGTAATGTTAATCGAGGCACTAAAGGTAGAAGATACAAAGCTCCTATCCGCAACAGTATCAAACAAAATCTTAGCATAATGGTTATTGAGAAGAAACGTACCCGTGATGATGTTAGAGTCCGGGCTAGCATCTCTTCCTCCTAAAGCATAAGCTCTTCCTTGAGCTGTGCCATTCCCGTTGTTATTCCTATGGTTCTTCAGTTTTGGGCAATTCTTCTTGATGTGTCTAGTGTTACCACATTCATAGCATGCCCCAGCCTTTTGATTATTATTGTTGTTGTTGTTGTTATTGTTGTTGTTGGTATTGACCCAACAGTTAGTGGTAGCATGACCATACCTCTTGCATTTTCCAAACTTGGGTGCACATTACCTAGTGTGATGGTAATTGCACTTGGTGCACAGAGGTAGGTCCCCAATATAGACCTTCTTTTCACTAGGGCCAGCAGTCTATGCCCTAGCTACATTTTGCTTCTTGTGAGGTTGTTGTTACTGGTTGTTTCTTAACGAATCATCAGCCTTCCTCTTGTTTTCATTCTTTCTTTCTGCATATATGCGGAGTTTCTGATCCACCAAGTCGTTGGCCAACTCGATAGCAAAATCAAGAGTCTTGGGTCTTGCAGACATGACATTTCCATGAATGTTATCGGGAGGTCCACCGATATACTTGTCAATCTTTGCGGTTTCATCAGCAAGAAATTTGGTGCACATCAAGGCTAGTTCTTGGAAACACTGAGTGTAAGCTGCAACATCGTTTCCCCTGACCTTAAGATTCCACAGTTCAATTTCAAGTTTCTTGATTTTACCATTAGGAAAATATTTGTCTGTCAATTTCTTCTTGAAAGTCCCCCAAGTCATAGCGTAAGCAGCATCATGACCTAAGGTTCTTACATGACCATTCAACCAGGTTAGTGTAGTACCTAGCAGAGTACAGGTAGCAAACTTCACTTGATTTTCAATGGCACAACCGCTAATCTAGAATATTGATTCCATCATTTCGAGCCACTGTGACAAGCCAACAACGCCTTCAGTTCCCTTAAAGTTCAAGGGTTGGCATTTCATGAAGTCAGGGTAGGAACAGACACGTACAAGTTGCACAAGCCTTCTGATTCCTCCTCCTGAACTTTGGCTTCCATCATCCTGAGTAGAGTTTCTTTGGATTGCCTGATCGATCATAGCTTAAATGGATTCTGGGGTCATGGCGTCGTTTACTCCTTGTCTTGTTACAGGCATGATTCTAATAATCACAAGAATACAATGTACGTGAGATATAATCACAATGTCGATATAAATGGATATGATAATAATAATTACACCACAACATAATGAAGAATGAATAAAATGAAATCAACTATAACATAATACATCAACATTTCATAACATAATGTGGAATCATTCATGATTTGTTTGGATACAAAATGACCACAAATGATCTAGTACAGAAAATGAAAATACGTCCTAGAGCCTATTAGCTGAGAGTTACCCATAAAACTTAATAGACTATACAAGATAGCTAGGAGTGAAAAGTACAACTAACAGCTACTGCCGGTGTCCCCCACCGTATCAATCTGAGCTCTAGCCTCTAATACATGGGTACACATCATCTGTCTGACTGCATCATCCTCAGCTCTTTGGCGCTGCCACTTCATACGACTTATGTGAGTCTCCAGTGTCTCAAGTCGTGCCAATAATGCCTTATTCCGAGTCTCGGAACTAAGGTAAGCCTGGCGTAACCTCATGCAACTCTGTCTCGTAAGCAGTCCTCTGGCCTCTTACTACATCAATCTCGAGTCTAATGTCTTTGTGGTCAGTCCGAGTATCATGCACTGTGTTAGAAAATCCTCACTCTCTTGCCTACGAACCTGTGCCTGGTAGCTGACCCTCAAGTTGACTTCCTCAATGGAAGTCATCATCCTATGCTTAGAAGCCTGTAAAGCTCTAACATAACCAACATCCTCTGCTCTGTCAGCAGCTCTAGCAATAGTTCGGGCATCATGACCAGGACTACGAATCAAACCCTGTCCTGCCTCAACAGTATCAACAAAATCATACTGACCCCTAGGTGCTCTAGCAGCAGCAGCAGAACTCTCTGCTACATCACACCCAGGTGGGGGAGCAACAAGTACATATCTCCTCCGAGGTGGCATATCGTCCTCGGGGATGTCATCTCTCATACGAATCATGGCTTCCCTATGACCTAATGGTGCCTGATCATAGGCAGGGCTGGTGGGTGGTATAGGTGTGGCATCATGCTCAGCAATGCGTGCCTCCATGGATGCTAACATGGGTGGCTTAAGTCTGACAGTCTTCCGTGCCCATTCGAAGCCGTGTCTAATAAAAGGGGACCTAGTTGTGAGGTAGAATCTAGGTTGTAGGTGCAGACAATTAGTCTCCAAATACCTCTGTATCCCAGCTGAGGGAACAGGGACAACAACAACACCGTAGAAAGGGTCGTGCCGGAGCTAGGGTGCTCCTATTTCCTCTTTGTCCACATGGTGCTCCTCAGCCACATCGACAGTATCATCATCATCGTCGTCATCATCGAGGGCTCATCACCATCCTCTCCATCACAGGGTAGTCATTAAGGACCTCCTTGGGAACCTCCTCCGGATCCTTATCGCATCCTCCTTGCCATCCTCCACGCCACCTAAGCTCATCTGGATAAACATAGAATCCTCCTCCATCGAATCTTGAGCCATGAATATGTCCAGGTGACTCAGGCAGTTGATGAAGCATCATCAGTTAAGGCTAGGCCCGACCTGGAATGGTCATCATCCTGTTGATGTATGGTACCTCCAGGTGCTCTGGCTCTAGCGAATGTATACCAGAACATGCTCGTGCCAACTCCATGGATCAGGTACATAAGCGGTGACCATAGTAAGCCTGCCCTTGTGTGGGCAAACCTCCTTCTAGGTCTATCTCAAGAACTCACCCGCATTCACAAGTGGAATGCCTCATGATAGTCCATTCGAAAAGAGGATATGGACGTATAGGTGACTGCAGACGATTCGTATCTGAATGACATGGCTAGTCAATAACCATAAAAAACTTGTATTATAGTATATATATAAGACAAACAGTAATATACGTACTATAATATTAACACGTATATAACCTATGTAAGCACTTAGTAAATATAAAGCGTATGCTAAATGATGCATGACCAGTAAGCATGTATAATTAAAGAGCAAATTAGATGCAACACTACCTGTTTGCATGAATGTCCCTTTGAAAAACTTTTGAATGACACAATGTTTGAAAAGCGGTTATAGACCAAGTAAAAACATTTGACCTGGTTCTCTATAACCTTGTCTCTGATACCATTCTGTAACACTCCCAAAATGGCCCAACACGGAATATGATGTTCCAAGGGTATTACTTCATAGATCAATAGCACAAGATATGAGAACGACCTCTATAAGTGTCATTTGAAAACTGATACATTGGATTTCATAAATGGTTCGTTACAAAAGCCATAGGCTTAACTTGTTTAACTTGGAAAGGTAAAGATTTCACAACATAACAATATCCCAAAATGTAATGCATGTAAAACTTTATGATAATATGACTTCAAAAGACGACCATCCAATGTATCCATGACTTGCACCTTATTAACCTGAGGAAACATGTTTAAACTGTCAACAATAATGTTGGTGAATTTATAGGTTTATAAATTAAATGAAGCGGATAGCAAGATTGTTAGGATTGATAAAAGTGACGATCTTATTGAGATAAATGTCTTGTAATAAATAATGAAATATTATTGTGTAATAGGTTAGGTAGATGGTAAATAGTCAAAGACTATAAGTCAAAGGGGCTAAATTGTAAATGTCTAGAAGACAAGGGCTCCATGGTCATTCATTGTAAAAGGGTATAAATACCCCTCCACCACCTCATTTGTGAGGTGTGTCTTTGTGTGTCTTCCAAGTTTCTTAATCTCATTCTAATCTTTTCTCTAATCCTCCTCCTCCCTCTTTCTCTCTCTACTTTCTCTCTCTAGACTATACACTATATTGCTTATTGATCCTGAATTTCAGACCTAACAAGTGGTATCAGAGCTGCACAGGCGATTTAGTGGTGTTTTAGGAGAGCTTATTCCGACAGCTTATTCAGGCGGCTTATTTTGAGCTTATTCTGTTCAGATCTGCTTATTTCGTGTGCTTTTTTTAGTCCTGATCTGCTGTGCTTATTTTCGTGTGCTTATACTGATTTTCAGCTTATTTTTGTGAGCTTATTTCGAGTCAAATCTGCTTATTTTTGGTCAAACAGCTTATTTGAGCTTATTTTGTGCTTATTGAGCTAATTTCAGTTGTGTTCTATGCAACTGAAATTGATTGCTTACGGTTTAATCGTAAGAATCGTGGCAAAATTTGTTCAAAATCTGCTTATTTGAGCTTATTTTTCAAAATCAGTAGTCAAATTCAGTAAAAACTGTTGCAATTTCAAATTCAGAAGTGGATCTGGTCAAACTCGGTTTTATCGAGTTCGGAATCATAAAAGATTGATAGATCTCAGATTGTAATTTTGTGAGCTATTCAAATCTTAAAAGAATTTAAACACATATCACACTGATCTTAATCTTGAAAACCAACTCGAAACAGCTCAAACTCGTAAGCTGAAACTTTGAAGTCAACTCTGAAATCATCATATCTGATTCTATAAAAGTTTCCATCAATAACAGATCCAAAGCAAAACACTCAGAAACACAAATAAGAAATACAAACCACGAACCAATCAATTTCAACAAAAATTATAGTCTCAGCTTTTTGTTGTTCATCAACGGATCTAATCCAAAAAAACTCGATCATAAACAACGCCATTGTCAAATCAAACTTAGTAACTCAAAACTCGTAAAACAAACTAACTTCAACTCAAAGATCTACATTTTTTAACCGATTTGGGTCATCAAGATCCAAAATCTTTTTTTTAACATCAAACCGGGAATCCTAACCAAACTCGAAATCAAAAGAATCTCTCAAACAGAAAAAGAAAACCATATCTCAAAGATCTCAGCTAGAAAAAGAAAGTTAAGAAAACTAAATCATATTTCATCAATGAAATCTCAATTATTTCAATGCTAGCATAATAAAATCCAAGATTTTTGTAGCTCAAACACACGAAAAAGTCATCACAGATCCGAACTAGATTTACATCACAACCATCTCAACCATCTCAACTCAACAAATCCGAGTCTATCCTTCGCCATTTCACCATCACAGATTCATAAATAAAATGAAAAACAAGAAAAGAAGAATCTCAAATTTTGTTCATCACAAATCTTTAAAGTTTTCATAACAGATTTAACATCTTTGTTAATTTTCGAAACAGTAAAAGTGAGACAAGAACAACTAGGATTCATATCTCATCTTTGTTTCGGTGGGTTAAAGAAATCAAGAAACGAACTCAACAAATAACATAAAAATCCCACCTTTGTGCTTCACGTGTCTTGGGAGCATCTCTCTTTGTAAGGATTAGGATTTGTTGTTCAAGTAGATTTGTGATATAAGTTTGTGAAGTGTGACTGAGTGAAAATAAGAAAAAAGAGGGATATAGTCTTTAGGTTAGGAAAAAAAAAAAGGTTGTTTTGATTTTGTTCTGTGAAAAATAAAAAGAGGGCATGCCTTTTTTTTTATTTAGGGTAAAGTGTTGTGTGCGTGTGAGTGTAATATAACAAAAGTGGCGTGTGTGTGTTGAAGTAGGGTTAGGGTTTGCTAAAGTGTGAGTTCTTCATAAGGTGAGTGGTGTTATTTGGTGTTATGATTAGGGGAGTGGTGTTGGTGTTGATGTTATGCTGATGTGGCGCTGACGTGGTAGCAAAAACTTGGTGTTGCCAAGTTATGATACCTGATGCTCTAAGGCTCTGATAGTAAATGAGCAATAATTATGTTACATAAAGCCAAATAAGGTTCGTGTATTTATACCAACTTACTCACTAACAACATTGGAGAATGGTGTACCGAGCTATGCCTAGCTTATGTTCTACACGGAATGTCCATGTGGGAGACCACATCGTGCAATATTCGACTAGGCGTCGCACATTCGATCCTAAAGAGCTGTTTAGTAAAAGACGTGTTTGATAATAGAGTGTTTGCTTTTGACATAAGGCCCATTTGGATACATGTCCTCGAGACATGTATCATTCGGATCACATACGTCATCATGCCCTCATAGTATTGCATTATTAGTAGATGACTGATAATGTAATACTTTAAAATTTTCCTCTCCATTATCTTTTTGAAATACTGACGGGCACGATCCGAAGGGCATTTCCTAAATGTGCGAACGGGCGCCATTATTACTAATGAGTTAAAATCGAATTGCTATACACAGGGAGTCGAGATCATGACATGTGTCTTAGGTCTGTCGATCGTGTGGCTCACGTTGCTTCATGCCGCCTTTGAGTTGACGTGACATTTTTTTGCTCGCCCTTACCTCTAAAAATACTTAAATAGCTTGCTCCACACTTTTTTTACAGTTTTAGTTTTCACTGTTACTTTTAGCCGAACAACATGTATCCTCTAATTATCTCTTTGATCAGGTGCGTTCTTTCTTATTATTTTTCTTTGCTTATTTTTCAAAACCCGTCCTTTCGGCTTCCTAAAATGGCGAAAGAACTTTCAGTTGACATAGAAACCATTATGCCTAAGTTTGACATGCACATTATTACGTCTCGTATGGAAGAATGAGACATAGTATGAATGATGGACAGATTCAATACTCCTCCGGACCTTCATCCTAGACTTCCTCCGGCTTGAATGACCATGTACCAACTTCCAAAGGACGTTATATGAATGTATATACAATATTTTAAGTTATCCGGAATTGGGGTTACCTTCTCTACCTTTCTGTTAGGCGTGATTACGTATTTTAAACTTTACATCTCCTAAATTTGAGTTGCCCAAAATTAGGGTTGACGACACGATGGAAGTATCCAGGCTTTCGTCCAGTTCTTAAGGATGTCGAGGGGCGGGATAATATTATTATTTTGTGATGATTTCTTTTACGATACTGTTGCTCTTTGATTACTGTAACTTCCGTCTAACGACATCTTTGCTTTTTGTTTTACCTTGTAGTTGATGAATTGGCTGAAGTCTTAACCACTGCCCACTTGGACCACAACCGAGATCAACAAGGGAGCCCTGACGGAGGAAGGGGGTATGTCGAGCAACACACAACCCCACCAATGTCTTATAATGAATATCTACCAATGAAAGATATTTATAAAGGTGAAATAAAAAATTTAAACTTTTAAACGGCTACTTTTTCAATTTTCTTCCACTTTGGCTCAAGCCATGGGAGTCACTTGCACGATGGCGCAAACGGGTGGGGAGGTGGTGGAAGGGGAGGGTGAGGTATAGTGGCGTCGGCTTGGCACCATGACACTTTTGAATGGCATACAACGAGTATATTGCACCCAATGCTCTAAGCGTTACGCTGCCCACTTACTAGAAACTTACGTTTTGCAAGAGAAGTACGCATTATATGAATAACTGTGCACACATGTGCAAGTGGCTTTTACCTTTTTTTCTTCTTACCTTTTTCGCTTTTAACTTTACTAAGAATTTCAAGAATAATGGTTTGTACTTTGTACCATACATGTTATCTTGACCCAGATGTAAAAGTCTTGGTAGTTTCGCTTGAAAACAATTGTTCAAGTTTGTACATTTTACCGGTTCTCAATTAACATACACCTGTAAATCAACTAGCAATGTTGAAGTAGCACAAATGCTATGTATCAATTATCATGTCAAAAGTTATGTTCAAATTTTTTTTTATCATGTCAAAAGTCAAAACAAATATATCTAATTTTAAAAGATAAAACATGCCAGGTCAGCTCGATTAGCAACACTTAACCGTCACTTGATTTTAAATTAGAGTATTAATTCACATGACTAACTAGTACGGTTATATGTGTTGGAATGTGGTAGTTGGATTAGCTCATTACAACTAGAAATGTGTGAGCCTATTGGGGGCACACACGTTAAACACTTAGAGTGCGTTTAAACTTCACGTTTATTTTTCTAAAGTAAATCATTTGGACCAAAACTGACTAGACAAAAATCCTATGGTGTCCTAACTAGCTAGCTGGCCATAAGGAAGGTTCTAGGAGGTATCTAGGTTTGTTGGACCTAAGTGATAAGGAGAAAGGGAGTTGGAGATAAGGTTTAAAGTGTTGTGATAAGGCTTAAACTAAATGTTTGAGTCTTATCATGAGTAAGGGACTTGTGGCTATATATACCCCTCCCCTTAGCTCATAAAAAAAGAACCAACAACCCTAACAACTCAAAAAATTCGTTCCTTTCATCCCCTTCAATTAAATCATCCGATCAAATCAAAACCCTAATTAGGGTTCTTGATTTTCGGTTATTCCCAAATTCGATAAACCCTTTTTGGGGTTTTTCGAGTGTGATTTGATCCCACGGGTTTCATAGCTGGTCTATAGTATTGGTTTACTTATTCTCAAGGTCTGAGAATCAAAAGAAACAAGCTAGGGTTTGTGGTATTTGGTTTTCGGTTGGATTTGCTCATTTTCGGTTCTAACCGAATTTGGTGAAACCATAGTTTCCCTAATCTGATTTTTGGTCCAGAAGCATTGAGTGGTTTTGGGGCTTTGAAGTCAGTAGATTTGATATACAAAGGTTGTATTGGATTATACGTGAAGTAGATTTGATATACCTAAGGTTCTCACATGACCATTCCACCAGGTTAGTGCAGCACCTAGCAGAGTGCAGGTAGCGAACTTCACTTGATTGTCAATGTCACAACCGCTAATGTGGAATACTGATTCCATCTTTTTGAGCCATTGAGATAAGCCAACAATGCCTTCAGTTCCCTTGAAGTTCAAGGGTTGAAATTTCATGAAATCGGTGTAGGAACAGACACGTGCAGGTTGCACAGGCCTTCTGAGTCCTCCACCCGAATTTTGGCTTGCATCATCCTGAGTATGGTTAGAGTTTCTTTGGATTGTCCGATCGATCATAGGTTGAATGGATTCTAGAGTCATGGCATCGTTTGTTCCTTGTCTTGTTACATGCATGATTATACTAATCACAAGAACACAATGTACGTGAGATATAATTACAATGTCGATACAAATGGATATGATAATAATAATTACACCACAACACAATGGAGAATGAATAAAATGAAATCAACCATAACATAATACATCAACATTTCATAACATAATGTCGAATCGTACATGATTTGTTTAAATACAAAATGACCACTAATGATCTAGTACAGAAAATGAAAATACAATCCTAGAGTCTAAGCTGGGAGTTACCCATAAAACTTAATAGACTATGCAAGATAGCTAGAAATGAAAAGTACAACTAATAGCTACTGTCGGTGTCCTCCACCTTATCAATCTGAGCTCTATCTTCTAGTACATGGATACGCATCATCTGTCTGACTGCATCATCCTCAGCTCTCTAGCGTTGCCACTCTATATGACTCATGTGAGTTTCTAGTGTCTCAAGTTACGCCAATAATGCCATATTTCGAGCCTCGAAACTAAGGTAAGCCTGGCGTACCTCATGCAACTCTGTCTCGTAAGCAGTCCTCTGGCCTCTCACTACATCAATCTTGAGTCTAATGTCTCTAAGGTCAGTCCGAGCGTCAAGAAGTTGTGTATGGAAATCCGCACTCTCTTGCCTGCAAACCTGTGCCTGGTAGCTGACCCTCAACTTGACTACCTCAATGGAAGTCATCATCCTATGCTCAGAAGCCTGTAAAGCTCTAACATAACCAACATCCTCTGCTCTGTCATCAGCTCTAGCAATAGTCCGGGCATCATGACCAGGACTACAAAACAAACCCTGTCCTGCCTCAACAGTATCAACAAAATCATACTGACCTTTAGGTAGTCTAGCAGCAGCAGCAAAACTCTCTGCTACATCACACCCAAGTGGGGGAGCAGTAAGTACAAATCTCCTCTAAGGTGGCATGTCCTACTCGGGGATGTCATCTCTCATACGAATCATGGCTGCCCTATGACCTAGTGGTGCCTGGTCATAGGCAGGGTTGGTGGGTGGTATAGGTGCGGCAGCATGCTCAACAATGCGTGCCTTCATAGATACTGACATGGGTGGCTCAAGTCTGACAGTCTTCCGTGCCCTACGGAGACGTGTCTGAGAAAAAGGGACCCTAGTCTAAGGTGATCTAGGTGTAGGTGCAGACTCATTAGTCTCAAATGCCTCTGTATCCCCAGCTGAGGGAACAGGGTCAATAACAGGTACTGCAGAAGAGTCAACCAGAGCTATGTGCTCCTACTCCTCCTCGCCCTCAGTGGGCTCCTCATCTTCATCATCCGTATCATCATCATTGTTGTCATCCTCGGGCTCATCCTCGCCATCCTCAGGCTCATCTGGATAATCAATAAAATCCTCAACAGTATCCTCCTCCATCGAATCCGAGTCAGCAATGTATCCAGGTGACTCAGCAGTCGGTGAGGCATCATCAACAAAAAGGCTGATCCTCGACCTGAATGTCATCATCTGGTGGTGCATAGAACTCCGGGTGCTCTGGCTCCGGAACATATACTGGTACATGCTCCTCCAACTCTATTGGGGTCAGGTACATAAGCAGGTGACAGTGGTGGTACCTGTCCTTGTTGGGCAACCTCCTAGTAGGGTTCCATCTCCGGAAGCTCGCCGACATTCACAATTGGAATGCCCCATGATAGTCCATTCGAATCAGAGGATATGGACGTATAGGTGACTGTAGACGATGCGTTATCTGATGACATGGATAATCTGTAACCATAATATAAACTTGTATAAGTATATTATATAAGACAAGCAGTAATATACGTACTGTAATATTAACATGTATATAACCTATGTAAGCACTTAGTATAATCAACTAATGCTAAAATGATGCATGACATGCAAGCATGTATATTAGATGCAAACTAGATGCAACACTACATGTTTGCATGAATGTCCCTTTGAAAAACTTTTGAATGACACAATGTTTGAAAAGCGGTTATAGACCAAGTAAAAACATTTGACTTGGTTCTCTATAACCTTGGCTCTGATACCAATCTGTAACACCCCTAAAATGGGTCGCAATAGAATATGATATTCTGGGGGTATTACTTCATAGATCAATAGCACAAGATATAAGAACGACCTCTATAAGAGCCGTTTAAAACTAATACATTTGATTTCAAAAATGGTTCGTTACAAAAGCCATAGGCTTAATTTGTTTAACTTGAAAGAGTAAAGATTTCACAACATAACAATATCCCAAAATGTAATACACGTAAATCTTTATAGTAATATGACTTCAAAAGACGACCATCCAATGTACCCATGACTTGCACCTTATTGACCTGAGAAAACATGTTTAAAACTGTCAACAATAATGTTGGAGAATTTATAGGTTTATAAATTTAATGAAGCGGATAGCAAGATTTCCCTATAATAAAGCAACAAAAATATCACAAAAATGTATTACGATATGCACTAAGCTCATGACAACGAAGCTAAACGATATATGTATAACAAATACATATAAATGATGATGCCCAATGTAGATGTTCAACCCGTAACATCTATGAGTCCGATATGGTATACGTTCGTCGTTCCTGGCCAACAGATAAACTAGCAAACGCTACTTGCCCGAATGAGGATGTTTATTCCCAAATAGATCTATTCATAACATTCGCGCTTACAATCCAGTAATTAACAGTTCATGATGATGGGCATAGTGGGTTATAGCTACTTAGGCAAACTCGTAACATTTAAATTTAAAATGTACTTGCATCCATTTTGTAAAACAAACATGATCTCATCCTCGAGATTTGATAAATGATTAAAAATGTAAGATGGGGACTATAAACTCACATCAAGTAATGATAACGGAATAGAAAGGTAGTGGCACGAAAAACAACGCAAAAGACTTTATCCGCAACCTACGTAAAAATAATACATATGTACTAAACAGAGAATATAAAACTAAATACTTGCAATCTCATCCCTAGTGTGTGCTTGAGCTCCATTTAAAATAATGATGTTTGAAAATGAATTCTCATGTTAAAATGGTCAACTTTATTGGGTCAACGTGGTCAAAATATAAGTATGCAATTTACGACTTCAGACTTTTAGGAAACTAGGTTACATATACTCTAAAATGTTAGTTTAGTTCGGCCCTTGGTTTGGTCTCTAAGTGCGTTAAATAAATCGGTTAAGTTGTGACAAAAATAAAGCAAATGTGTTAGAGAAAAGTTAAGTGTTATTTCTAAAATACGTGTGACACACGTAGAGTTTTAGGATTTGTTTTTATATTCGTTACTTAATGAAAATGCCAACTAAAAATAGATTTAAAAACCTGACCAGGTCGTCTACAAGTTTCGTTAAATAAGTCTTGTCCAAAAAAGTCGTTTATTGGGTCGAAAATGGGGCTAAAGGTGGGTGTTTTGCAAGGCATGGCAGTTTTCAGACTTAGAAAATATTTGAGTTTTTATTTCAGCATGTGCTGACTGCGAGGTCAGTGTTTTGGCCTTAGATTGCGACTCGTTACCCAACGTTAGGACGAAATAAATGTACCGTTGTAAACTAGGTCAGTTGGACTACATTTCACCTTTTATAGGTTTCGTGTGTTGGGATCGTTAATGGGGTCAAAAGTAGGGCTAAAGGTTGGCTTACAGGCAACCATGTCATGACTACACGCACACCAGGTGTTCGACCAATTGTCGACACCTATGATAAAACAACCAGTTTCATTTGCGAACGGCGGGCTTGTTTCTAAACGAAAGTGGTTGGTTCTTCCTCCTAATTAAAGAGGGTACTATAGACTTTAAATAACATCCCTTATCTCGTTTAAACAATAGCTAAGGGTGTCACAATAATTTAAGCAAAATGTCTTGCTGGCTGCGTTTAAAACAGTGAGAAAGGTGACGGTTTTTACGCCCAACTTTGAGACCTTCTAACTTCTTATTTACTTGACGAAAACCAGTGATTCCAGGGACAAAATAACCATTACATGTCCTATTTACGAAAATAATTAAGGTTCGTTTTTATGCTCCACTCCTAGAGGTCGAATAATGTACTCAAAACTACAAGTGTGGGCTGCGTTTTATAATAACATAACATATGCATTTTTCTTTTTAACCAATTAATGGGTCCAAGCTACAAAAGGGCTGATTTCTACCCCTATTACCCTAGTTTAAGCATGGTCCATGTCTTTTTTATCACTTGACAAATTTTATAAAGGTTTTTAATGTTATTCGATTTATATATCAGAAAGCAAACACAAAGAAAGAAACGTGTTTTATTTTTATAGGTTTCAAGCACACAAAAATAAGTATAAGAATTGCATATAAGGTTAAAAAATTAGGAAACTATTTGCTTACAAGGCTCAAAGACCAACGCGTTTAGAACTTGACCCAATGAAAGTGATGAGTACTCGGCTTCCTTACACCACACGTATACACGAACCAAAACCCCAATCTAATACTTAATACGCCTATTGCACCCCTTAAGGACCCAACACGATCGTTGCTTGCTGCTTTGGTGCGTCGATTTGCAAGAAGGACAAACCCAAAGAAACCTAATTAGGGTTTCTTGGAGTTTTAGGGCTTCTAGGGTTTATGATAATGGTGATGGTGCGATGTGTAGGCTGTATGTGAGTCGAACAAGGGTAGAAAGACAAGGAGGATTAAGGTGAAGAGAGTATACTTTTAAATTTTGTTTGTGTTGTGTTCCTTGTGTTCTTTAAAGAAGCAGGTAAGAGCCATTTATACTCACATGGTTATGCTTGCCTAGTGTCCTCATTTGATATCACGTTTGTGTGTTTACCCATATATGGCAAATGACTTTTTGAGGTTTAACAAGGTCAAGGCATAGTGTTTAAAAGGTGGGTACTGTGGATTTCATGGGAAGCAAAAACAATGAGAGGACAACCAATATATCATGAGAGTTCTTTGGGATTTAGAAAAAGAGACGTTGGGCTTTATTCGTTGGGTAAAAGAGTTATACTGGGTATGGATTTTTGTAGGTTCTTATCTTATTTGGAATGTTACTGATTTGAGGAGTTGGGAAGTAACACACGAGATCTATGTCTAGTTTTTAGGAGCACATGGGTTTTTATTTTAAGTTTTATCTAGCTTCCTAATTCATAGAAGTTATAATTTTGGTGTAGTTTTTCTGCATTGTAGCTTAATCTTGCTTATTACTAGCCTTATTTCTGTTTAGATTAGATAAGTGAAGATTATTTAGTTGTCTATATGTCTTTTGTAATCATTTGTTAGCTTTTTTCAGTTATTTGCTTATGCTTTGTCTTAAAATGTGTAAAACCAAAAAATATTAGTAGATGTTTAGAAGTTTGTTTTACGGCCTTTTTTGCTAGTTTTAATTGTGCTTATTATGGTCTATTGTAAAAGCTGTTACTATCTGGTATTTAGGTATTGTGCTTTAAATTCACAAACTCTATAGCTTTAAAATGGGAATTTATACTTCTTAAAAGGGGTGTTTTGGTTCAGCAGTTACTTTACTTACGTTGTACTGCCCCTTTGGCTTTTGTCTCTTTAATTGAATTAGAATCTCATTGTTATTTTATAGGTAAACTTGGTGAATTTTTATAGGTAGAAATTAGTTTTGATCAAGTTTGTGCTTAGTAGTTTGAATCTGTTAGAATAAGCTTAGTTTTCTAAACATTTCTTGTTTAAATTAGTTTTAACTGTGTTTATTGCTTCAATAGCTCTTGTTTCTAGTGTTTAAATTGGTGTAGTTTCATGTCTTTAGTCTGCATTAGATAAATTTGAGAATTGGTTACTTTGAGTGCAAACTGCATCAGGAGCATAAATAGGCAAACTGCCATTTTCAATCTCATGTTATAAAGGGTAATAGTAGTTATTAGGGCTTAATTTTTAGAATACAAGTAGATTATAGGTCATAGTTAATTTGTTTGAATTTAGTTTTTAGAAATTAGCTTATTAAGTAATCTGTTTTTAAGCCTTCTTTTAGCATTCTGTCTTTTAAAACCAAAAGAAATAATACTCAACATATACTTAGTACATAAGCCTTTTTCAACTAGCTTTTTCATTAATCATTTGATTTTCAAAATAGTTTTCAAAAGTTGTTTCAAGTAGATTATAGGTAAAGGTTTAAGCTTGTTTAAGCCAAAAGTCCATAAGGATCCTTTAGCTTATTGAAAATTAAGCTCAAACTTGCCTTAAGGGACTGTTTGGGTTAACAGTTTTTCACTAAGAGCTTATTTGAGATTTTCAGCTTATAATCTTTAGTTTTTGCTTAAGTTTTGTTGTTAATTTGCTTTTATCGGTTGTTATTTAGAGTTCATAGCTTATTAAGGTTAGAATTTAGCTTATTTTAACTTTTCTTAAAAAAAACCAAAAACATAATTAAATTAGAACAGTTAGATTTTTCCATTAGTTTTTTTTACTCATCTGAAATTCAAAATGCTTTTCAAGTGATGATTTAAGTAGTCTTTAGTACAATCTTTAAGTAGGTATAGAGCTTATTTCCATAAGGATCCGTTTGTGTGCTTAAAATTAAGCTCAAAGTTAGCATTTAGTCTGTTTCGAATTCAGTTTTCTTATAAGTGCTTATTGGTTTCTCAGCTTATGGCTTATTTCTTTTCCTCAAATTTGGTTTGCACTTGCTTATTAAGGTAGACATAGGGTAGTTGTAGCTTCTTTAGCTTAAGTCTTAGCTTATTCTAGTTTTTAAGTGTCCTTAGTTTGGATAAAAAAAACCATATAGCTAGTTAAGTGCACTCTGTCTGCTTTAATAAGCTATTTCCAGCTTAATTTTTGATTTAGAAAAAGAGTTTTCAACAAAGTTTCTTAGTTTTCAGCTGTTCTACAACTTTGCTTTGCAAGTTTTTGCAAATATAAAAAAAAGGGGAAAGAGGGGAAATTGTGGGTAGCAATACTCGACACCAATCTTACCCTCCATAACCCTTATTATAAACCTCAACAACACACACACTCTCACTGCGCCCTTGGGACTTTTACGTCTAAGTTTGCAAACCAATTGTATTTAACCTCTTTCTAGCTTACTTTTAAAATAAGCACTTTGTGTGTTTTTAAGCTTTTTTCTGGCTTATTTGTTTAAGCTCACTTTGAGCTTTTATTTTTCTTGCATTCTTCACAGTTCAATGTATTTTTATAATTTTTCTTAGATTTTTAAATTTAAGTTTAGTATTTTTCTTGAATTTATTTAGTTTAAAACTTTAAAAAATCATAAAAAATAGAAAAATAATAAAAAAATAGAATTTTCTTTTATAAAATTTTCTTTTATCATATTCTAGGCTTAGGATTTAAATTTACTTTCGTAGGGTTAAAATTTAAGTATTGCATTTTTTTAAAGAACGAGATTTGATCCCCGTTCTCATTTTCTTCGTTCTTAACTTTACGCACCCTCGGTTTAGGATTTCCTTAGCTTTTTCTTACAAGTTAGTAATTAGGATTAGGAAAAGTTTAAAATAATCATCTTAGGTTTAATTTTAGATAATTTAGGTTTTTAATTGTCGCATTTTCTTTATTTTTCGTTAACGTCTTTATGCTTTCATCATCGTTACTTGCTTACTTGTTTTCGTGCATTTATTTTCTTTTTATTTATATTTAGTAGGACTTAGAAAACCAAATCAAAAATCTTTTAAACCATTCAAAACACGCGATCACGAACTTAGCCGATTTTCAATTCATGCTTCGTCGAGGGAAAACGACCCGGGAGGTTTTTGAGATAACTTTGGTTAAAAGTTTGTTTCTAGAACCCGACGGAGAATACTTACTATACTATTATTGACCTATCCTTATACTATATATTTACGTATAGCGTATTCGGAGTGGATCAGTACTACAGGCTTTAAGTAACAGTATTTGATTCGTTTTTACATTAGGTATGGATGTCGCAATAACCTGAGAAAAAGGGCCTTGTTGGCCGTTTTAAAACAGTGGGAAAGTAGTAGTTTCCATCGTCTATCTTTAAGTGCGTCTAGTTTCGTCGTTACTTGACGAAAATCAGTGATTCCAGGGGCAAAACAAATCCTCACACGTCTTTTATAAGTACTAGTTTAGGTTCGATTTTATGCCCTCTCCTAGTGGTCAAATGATGTTCCCAAACTCACAAGTGTGGGCTGCATTTTATCACAGGCTTTACACATGCGTTTTCTTTCTAACCAATTAGTGAGCCCAAGCTACAAAAAGGGGCTGATTTCTACACCCATTGCCCTAGCATAAGCATGGTCTATCTCTTATTGGTCACTTAACAAGTTTTATAAGGGTTTTAATGTTATTCGATACACATCAGAAAGCAAGCACAAGAAAAAGAAATGTGTTTTATTTTTAACAGGTTTCAAGCACACTACAATAGGCATAAGAATTGCATATAAGAGTTAAATAACAAGGAACAATTTGCTCACAGAAATTCAAGGACGAACATGTAGAGGGCTTTACTCAACGAATGACGATGAATTCGTGAAACTGTTCACCCCTCAAGAATACTAACCTAAACTCCCAAACAAATGATTATTCACAACTGTTTGCACCCCTATAATTATGAACACACCCCTACTTACTGCCTTAATGAGTACAACCAACAAGGAAACAAAACACCAAGAACCTAGTTAGGGTTTTCTTAGAGTTTTAGGGTTTATAGAGAAAGTGATGGTGTAAGGTTTGTGTGTGTTGTATACAAATCAAAATAAGGATAGGAGGACAAGGGGACCCAAGGTGTGAATGAGAATACAAGTCTTCTTATACTCGAATAGTATGGAATGTATAGTTCTTCATTCTTGGAGTTACGTTCTTGTGTAAATCTGAATAAGGCAAGGATTTTTGGGACTTGTAAATGGTCAATGTACAGGAAAATATAAAGAGGATTACTGTTTATTGCTTGGTAGCAGGATCAAGGGAATACCATTGGTTTTTGAAGAGTTTTATAAAAGGGGTCATGGGCTTTATCTAAAGGGTAATAGAGTTACAATATGAGATGGGATTTTTGTGTATCTTTACCTAGTTTTAACCTTTACTGATTTGATGAAATTGGGGTAGAGGTATACACGAATTCTTTTTTAGCTTTTATAAGAGTGCATAATTTTTGTTTCTTGAATTAGGCTTTATGGTTTAGGAAATTTGCTTGTGTATTATTTGAAGACAAGGAATGAATACAATGTTTGGTTTTTGTTTACTTATTAGAAGTACACACTTATTTATGGTGAAAGAATAGCACATATTCGCTTATGGATAGCTAAGTCGTAAAGGAAATGAATACTAAAATCTTTAGTTTAAACGAAGCCCTATTCCCGTTATTAAGATGTCCTAGGTTAAATTTTACTTATTAGGGTTTAACTAGGCGATTTAAAATAAGAGTAATCACGTAAAAATGTTATAAATAGAAAGAAAATAGAATTATTGAAATCATAATATGACCTGAAAGCACGAGGTGTTATAGTCTTCCCCCGTTAAATGAGCCTTAGCCTCAATGTTTAAGACGCGGCACTTGACGACGATGCGGTCTTGGTGAAGAAATGTGGTTACTTCTGTTTGAATTGATCCTCATGTTCCCAGGTAAATTCAGGACTTCGTTTAGAGTTTCATCTAATCTTAATGATGGGAATGTGACTTCTCTTCAATTGTTTGACTTCACAATCCATAACTTCTACTGGTTCATCCACAAAGTGGAGCTTGTCATCAACACATAGTTCTTCCAACGGAATCACAAGTGATTCATCGGACAGACACTTCTTTAGGTTTGACACGTGGAACGTGTTATGAACTCGGCTTAATTGTGGTGGTAGCTCAAGTTTATAGGCAATAGTTCTGACTCTCTCGATCACCTTGAAAGGGCCGACATACCTAGGGTTTAACTTCCCCCGTTTGCCAAAATGCACAACTCCTTTCCAAGGTGAGACTCTTAACATAACCCTGTCACCAACTTGGAATTCCATTGGTTTTACATGTATTGTTTGCATAGCTCTTTTGTCGGTCCGAGCGATTGGATTTGTTTTTGATTTAATGATCTTCTCGGTGGTTTCATGAATTATTGCAGGGCCAGTAAGCTGAGCATCTCCAACTTCTGCCTAACATACGGGTGATCAACACTTTCGTCCATACAGTGCCTCAAATGGTGCAGCCTTTATGCTAGTATGGTAACTGTTGTTGTATGAGAATTCCATATCAGGTAAATGTCTATCCAATTTTTCTAAAGTCTAAAACGCAAGTGCGCGTAACATGTCTTTATAAATGTTTTGGATAGTCCTTTCACTTTGAAAGTCAGGTTCGGGATGATGGCACATACTCATGTCCTAATCGAAGTTCCAATGCATTAATAAGTGCTTTCTAGAATAGTGATGTGAATTACCATCCACGCTCGGAGATAATAGAAACTGGCACCACCATTCGGGTGACTACTTCCTTTCATGTTAAAGCTTCACATTAACATTCATTATGGGTCTGTTTCTCTTGGGTAGGTTGTTATGTTTGTGAGCAGATTTGACTAGACGATCAACAATCACCCAAATGGTATCATAACCGTTTGTCCGTTTAGGGAGTTTAGTGACAAAATCCATGGTGATTTTCTCCCATTTCCATTCTGGAATCTCTGGTTGGACTAGCAAACCAGAAGGTTTTTGATGCTCTGCTTTGAACTTAGAACAAGTCAAGCACTTGCTAATATAAGTGGCAAAATTATTTTGCTTCATGTTTTAGGCCACCCAATACAACTGCTTTAAGTATGGTACATCTTGTCAGAACACGGATGATAAATTATTTTGACTTATGGGATTGTGCATGATTAGAGTCACTTAACGTCGCCAAGCCGGTACCCTAAATAACTGTTGTTCATACATTTTAGAGTGCCGTTCAGCGGTGGGTTTCCAATTTTCCTTTGGGAGGGTCTTTTCTGAGAATGCTCCAAACATCTCAGCACTGAGTTTTCTGGTTTAATGCTTTTCGGTCTGTGCTTTCTAGGATTTTTACTTGGGAAGTTCAACCCCTTGTCATAAATAAGTCCGCGAACTCTTAATGGTCTAGACCGTTACTTTCCTGCTACTAAGCATCGCAACAACGTTTGCCTTCCCGGGTGATAACGAAATGTCGCAATCGTATAATCAATAAGCACTCAACCCCCCCATAAACGCCGTTGCCTCATGTTCAACTCTTTTTTATCGAGGATATGTTGTAAACTCTTATGGTCAGTAAATACGATGCACCTTGTTTCGTATAAGTAATGTCTCCGCATCTTAAGAGCGAACACCACAGCTCTAAGTTCCAGATCATGAGTTGTGTAGTTTTTCTCATGGATCTTTAGTTGTCGAGAATCATAGGCTATAACTTTCTCGTTTTGCATAAGCACGGCACCCAAACCCTTATGCGACGCATCGCAATAAACAACGAAGTTTTCTGATCCTTTAGGCAAGGCCAGAATGGGTGCGCTACACAGCTTTCGTTTAATCAATTGAAATACGGCTTCCTCCTTCTCTCCCTAGTCAAACTTCACAATCTTCTGAGTCAGCTTAGTCATTGACTTCGCTATCTTTGAGAAGCCTTCAATGAATCTTCTGTAATAACCGGCAAGTCCTAAAAATTGGCGGATCTCTGTTAGAGTTTTAGGAGACGCCCAATCTTTAATTGACTCGATCTTTGTTGGGTCCACGTGAATGCCTTTACTATCAATTACGTGTCCGAGAAACTGTACCTTTGTAATCTAAAATTCACAATTGAATTGTTATTGTACAAAACACTCTATCTTATAAGCAACTCCAAAATTAATTTGAGATGCTCTTCATGCTCTTCCTTGTTCTTTGAATAAATTAGTATATCGTCGATAAAGACAATCACAAACTTATCCAAATAATGTTTGCACACCCGATTCATGAGGTCCATAAATACCGTCGGTGCGTTAATCAAACCAAAAGGCATTACTTGAAATTCATAATTCCCATAATGAGTCCTAAACGCGGTCTTGGGGATGTCTTCTTCGCGAACTCTCAACTGATGGTAACTTGATCGTAAGTCGATTTTCGAGTAGACACTCGACCCTTGAAGTTGATCGAACAAGTCATCAATTCTAGGAAGTGGATAACGGTTCTTCACCGTTAACTTGTTCAGTTCATGATAATCGATGCACATGCGAAACGATCCGTCTTTCTTCTTGACGAACAAGACCGGAGCTCCCCAGGGTGAAGAGCTGGGTCTTATAAATCCTTTGTCGGATAGTTCTTGAAGTTGTTCCGCCAGTTCTTTCATTTCTGATGGTGCCAACCGATATGGCGCCCGTGCTACAGGTGCAGCACCTGGTACCAAATCAAGTCGCTTCCCCTCCGACTTGTTGAGCTGGTGGAATACCCGGCAAGTCTTCAGGAGAAACTTCAGGAAAGTCTTTGACAATTGGCACGTCCTCAAGTTGCTTCCCCTCCGACTTGTCTTTGGCTTCCTTCGTGGTAATGTGTGCCAAAAAGACATCACATCCCTTTGACAAATACTCTTGTGCTTTAGTGCACGAAATGATATTTAGTCGGGATTCTTCCCTTTGGTTGTTTCCATTGCCTTGAAAAATTAACATCTCTCTTCCGAACGGAACACGTACAATCTTCTCGTCACAGATGATCACTCCATGATACTTTGTTAACCAGTCCATCTCAATAATGACGTCAAAACTACCGAGTGGGACCGGCATCAAGTCGATGTTGAAAGGATGGTTCATGAAGTTTAGAGTGCAACCACGAATTATGGTGTAAACTCCTATGATTTTCCCATCGCCTAATTCTACATCATAATGACTTTCTAACATAGTGGGGGTAATGTTAATCAAGGCACTAAAGGTATTAGATACAAAGCTCCTATCCGCACCAGTATCAAACAAAATTGTAGCATAACGGTTGTTGAGGAGAAACGTACCCGTGATGACGTTAGAGTCCGGGATAACATGTCTTCCTCCCAAAGCATAAGCTCTTCCTTAATTTGTGCCATTCCCGTTGCTATTCCTATGGTTCTTCAGTTTTGGGCAATTCTTCTTGATGTGACCGGTGTTACCACATTAATAGCATGCTCTTGCCTTTTGATTCTTCTTCTTGTTGTTGTTGTTATTGACCCGACAATCATTGGTAGCATAACCATACCTCTTGCAGTTTCCACATTTGGGTGCACATTGCCCGGTGTGGTGGTAATTACACTTGGTGTACAGAGGTAGAGTTCCAATACAAGCCTTCTTTTCAGCAGGGCCAGCAGTGTATGCCCTAGCTACATTTTGCTTCTTTTGGGTCGTTAATTGTTTCTTGATGAATCATCAGCCTTCCTTTTGTTGTCATTCTGCCTTTCCGCATAAGTGTGTAGTTTCTGATCCATCAAGTCATTGGCCAACTTGATAGCCTCATCAAGAGTTTTGGGTCTTGCAGACATGACATTCCCATGAATATTATCAGGAAGTCCACTGATGTACTTGTCAACCTTTTCGGTCTCATCAGTAAGAAATTTGATGCACATCAAGGCTAGTTCTTAGAAATGCTACGTATAAGCGGCAACATCGTTTCCCCTGACTCTAAGATTCCATAGTTTAATTTCAAGTTTCTTGATTTCACCTTTTGGACAATATTTGTCCGTCAACTTCTTTTTGAGAGTTCCCCAAGTCATAGCATAGGCAGCATCATGACCTAAGGTTCTCACATTACCATTCCACCAGGTTAGTGCAGCACCTAGCAGAGTGCAGGTAGCAAACTTCACTTGATTGTCAATGGCACAACCACTAATGTGGAATACTGATTCCATCTTTTCAAGCCATTAAGATAAGCCAACAATGACTTCAGTTCCCTTGAAGTTTAAGGGTTGGCATTTCATGAAATCGGTGTAGGAACAAACACGTGCACGTTGCACAGGCCTTCTAAGTCCTCCACCTAAATTTTGGCTTGCATTATCCTAAGTATGGGTAGAGTTTCTTTGGATTGTCCGATCGATCAAAGCTTGAATGGATTCTGGAGTCATGGCATCGTTTGTTCCTTGTCTTGTTACAGGCATGATTCTACTAATCACAAGAATACAATGTACGTGAGATATAATTACAATGTCGATACAAATGGATATGATAATAATAATTATACCACAACACAATAGAGAATGAATAAAATGAAATCAACCATAACATAATACATCAACATTTCATAACATAATGTCGAATCGTACATGATTTGTTTGAATACAAAATGACCACTAATGATCTAGTACAGAAAATGAAAATACGGTCCTAGAGTCTATTTGCTGGGAGTTACCCATAAAACTTAATAGACTATACAAGATAGCTAGAAATGAAAAGTACAACTAACAGCTACTGTCGGTGTCCTCCACCATATCAATCTGAGCTCTAGCCTCTAGTACATGGATATGCATCATCTATCTGACTGCATCATCCTCAGCTCTCTAGCGCTGCCACTCCATACGACTCATGTGAGTCTTTAGTGTCTCAAGTCGCGCCAATAATGCCATGTTCCGAGCCTCAGAACTAAGGTAAGCCTGACGTACCTCATGCAACTATGTCTCATAAGCAGTCCTTTGGCCTCTCACTACATCAATCTCGAGTCTAATGTCTCTGCGGTCAGTCCAAGCGTCAAGAAGCTGTGTATGGAAATCTGCACTCTCTTGCCTGTGAACCTGCGGCTGGTAGCTGACACTCAAGTTGACTTCCTCAATAGAAGTCATCATCCTATGCTTAGAAGCCTATAAAGCTCTAACGTATCCAACATCCTCTGCTCTGTCAGCAGCTCTAGCAATAGTCCGGGCATCATGACCAGGACTACAAATCAAACCCTGTCCTGCCTCAACAGTATCAACAAAATCATACTGACCTCTAGGTGGTCTAGCAGCAGCAGCAACAGAACTCTCTGCTACGTCACACCCAGGTGGGGGAGCAAGGTAGAGGAGCAGTAAGTACAAATCTCCTCCGAGGTGGCATGTCCTCCTCGGGGATGACATCTCTCATACGGATCATGGCTACCCTATGACCCAATGGTGCCTGATCATAGGTAGGGATGGTGGGCGGTATAGGTGCGACAGCATGCTTAGAAATGCGTGCCTCCATGGATGCTGACATGGGTGGCTCAAGTCTGATAGTACTTTGTACCCTTACAGAGAAGTGTTTGAGAAGAAAAAAAGGGACCCTAGTCCGAGATGATCTAGGTGTAGGTTGCAGATCATCAGTCTCAAATGCCTCTGTATCCCCAGCTGAGGGAACAGGGTCAACAACAGGTACCACAGAAGATGTCAGCCGGAGCTGGGTGCTCCTCCTCCTTCTCGTCCTCAGTGGGCTCCTCATCCTCATCATCTGTATCATCATCATCTTCGTCATCCTCGGGCTCATCTGGATAATTAATAGAATCTGCATCAGTATCATCCTCCATCGAATCTGAGTCAGCAAGGTTATCCCTGGGGTGCTAGTAGTCGCGTGTGATGCAATCTCAGCATAAAGCTGATTTCGACCTGGATGTCATCATACTGATTTTTTTTTGGGGTGCTGGTACTCTAGGTGCTCTAGGCTCCGGAAAAATATTCTAGGTATTATATGCTCATCCAACTTTTATAGGGTCAGGTACATAGGCGAGGTTATTGGGTCTGTGGTGACAGTGGTGAGGTACATAAGCAGGTGACAGTGGGTGTGCCTGCCCTTGTTAGGCAACCTTCTCGTAGGGGTCCATCTCCAGAAGCTCGCCGGCATTCACAAGTTGAATGCCCCATGATAGTTTATTCGAATCAGAGGATATGGACGTATAGGTGACTGCAGACGATGCGTTATCTGATTATATGGCTAATCTATAACCATAATATAAACTTGTATAAGTATATTATATAAGACAAACAGTAATATATATACTATAATATTAACACGTATATAACCTATGTAAGCACTTAGTATAATCAACTAATGCATGAATGTCCCTTTGAAAAACTTTTGAATGACACACTGTTTGAAAAGCAGTTATAGACCAAGTAAAAACATTTGACCTGGTTCTCTATAACCTGGCTCTGATACCAATCTGTAACACCCCCAAAATGGGTCGCAGTAGAATATGGTATTCCGGGGGTATTACTTCATAGATTAATAGCACAAGAGATGAGAACGACCTCTAAAAGAGTCGTTTGAAAACTGATACATTGGATTTCATAAATGGTTTGTTACAAAAGCCCAAAGGCTTAAATTGTTCATCTTGAAAAGTAAAGATTTCACAATATAACAATATCCCAAAATATAATGCATGCAAATCTTTGTAGTGATATAACTTCAAAAGACGACCATCCAATGTACCCATGACTTGCACCTTATTGACCTGAGAAACATGTTTAAACTGTCAACAATAATGTTGGTGAATTTATAGGTTTATAAATTTAATGAAGAGATAGCAAGATTTCCTTGTAATAGAGTAACGAATACAATTTCACAAAAATGTATTACGAAATGCACTAAGCTCATGACACCGAAGCTAAACAATATATGTAAATCAAATACATATGAATGATTGTGCCCAATGTAGATGTTCAACCCGTAACATCTATGAGTCCAAATGGTATACGTTCGTCGTTTTCAGCCAGCCGGTAAACTAGCAAGCGCTACTTGCCCGAACGGGTTTGTTAATCCCAAGTAGATCTATTCATATCATTCGCGCTTACAATCTAGTAATTAACAATTCATGATGATGGGCATAGTGGGTTATAGCTACTTAGGCAAACTCGTAATATTTGAATTAAAATGTACTTGCATCCATTTTGTAAAACAAACATGATCTCATCCCCAAGATTAGTTAAACGATTTAAAAGAATAAGACGGGGACTATAAACTCACATCAAGTAATGATAACGGAATAGCAAGGTAGTGGCACGAAAAATGATGCAAAAGACTTTATCCGCAATCTATGTAAAAATAATACATATTTACTAAACGGAAAATATAAAACTAAATATTTACAATTCGTCCCTAGTTTGTGCTTGAGCTGCATTTAAAATAATGACGTTTAAAATAATGACTAAAAGTGGAACGAACTATGTTTTTGGACCAAAACCAAACCTTTTTTGAATTTTGGTCCAAAAGTGAAAACGCACCAAACCACAAGGACCAAAAATGTACTTAACTCTAAAAATGGTAAAACGGGGAGCTTTTCAAAACTAGTGATTTCTTAATCCCCTTAGATGAACACTTAGCTACTTTTCAAGGTAATTAGTTTAAGGGGGTTGAAATTTTTGGTTTTCTAAGTGTGTTTATGACATTGCGTGAGGACACGGCAATAGCTTGGTATGGGAAATTTTGATACGTGCTTAATTACACATACTTTTTGCCTAATAAAACAAGCTAAAAAGACCAATAATGAACGATAAATACATAAAAATGCATTGTATATGTATGTTTTGTGATTTATGTCTTGCAAGTAACAGATATATCAAATATGGACAAAAACGAGCTAAAAGGACAAAATCCGAGCACGAGATTGGAAGAGTACAAGAAATCAAAGCTGAAGGCGCATACATCTTTAAATGGACCAACCCGTACCCATTTAATGGGTTGGGTCAGCCCATTAAGATGTATACATATAAACCTAAAGCCTTTTATAAAACCAAGTCCATAAATCCATTTCCTGGCCCAATCCACTATCCAAGCCTAATAATTATAACCCAATACCCGGTCAAACACATTTACACACTAGGTCAAAATTACTGTACACCATCCCCTTCCCTCCCTCGTTTTCACTTATACACGAGTAACAAAATCACACAGGGTAAACTCCACACCCCTTACACGCTCAAAGAGCTTCTAGAAGATCCAATACCCGACACGTCTGACACACCCTTGCCGCGCTGGCAATCCCGTGGAATCTTATTGGCTACAATAACGTAAAAGTGATCCAAGGGTGCTTAATTGATGGATTGAGATTGAAGGGTCAAGATTAGAAGGTGGGGAGCATCTCAGAGTCCTAGAAGCTTCATCTCATCCTTATAAATAGAGTGCAAATCACATAGAGGAAGGGAAGTAGTGTAAGAGTAGCTTAGTAGTAGCTTTAGCTTATTTTAGCTTATTAATGTCTTTTATGTAATTTCTATTTTTCTTAAGCTTGTAATCACCTTTGAATTAATAAAATTTCACTTTCCTTTTTAATTGTGTTTTAAATTATGTCTTCACTTTTAAGCACTTTTGTTGAAATCTAGTTTACATGTGAATTATAAGCTTCATTAAGCTCTTTTTACTTACAAGCTACTGCTTATTCACTTAAGCTTAGCTAAAAGCTTAAGTGAATAAGATTTCCATTTAAACAGTCTCAAAATTCATTGAATAAGCCACTTGGAAGATAAGCCAGAGATGGAAGGGCTTATAGGGCTTATTCTTAGCTTATTTTATAAGCTAGCTTGTAGATTAGCTCATTTGAGCATTTGTTTGATCCTTGTTTGAGCTAGGATTAAGGTATGCTCTCTTTTCACTTTATTTAGCTTATTATTGGTACTGCTTATAAATCTGCTTATTTGTTCTTATTAATGCTTATATATGTTTAGTTTGCCTTTTGTCAGCTTATTGTGTTAGTTTAAAAGCATAGTTTTAATTTTAAGAAAAGTTTAGATTATAACTGTTTAATTTTAGTTAAAACTGTTTAATTTAGTTTAGCTTATTAAGTTGCTTATTGGTCCAAAGCCATAGCTTGTTTTTTATAAATATGATTAGTTAATCATCTGTTTTCAAGTATTAAGGTTTTTTAAAATCTGTTTGAGTTTAAAAATTGATTTCAATAATTTAAAGGGGTGTTTGGAACAAGCAGTTTTAACTTTGTTAAAACTGCTTGTGTAGCTTTTGGTCTTCAAGTCAATTTGTAAAAGCTTTAACTAGGACTAAAAGATAGTTTTAATAAGTTTAGAGTTGTTTTTTTAAGTTTTTAAGTTTGTTTTATCAAATGCTCAATTATGCAGTTTTAAAGGTTGCTCAAAAAGCTCATTTGTCAATTTTCTTCAAAGCTTGTTTAAGGTGTAGTTTTTGTGTCCAAATAAGTGTCTAATGCTCTTGTTTTCAAATTCTAAAATGTGTAAGAACCTTAGAGTGAATTTTGAGCAAAAATAATCAAGTAGTAGTATAGGTTTGTTCTTAAATGTTCTTATTGTACAATTTTTTATTATCCTTAATATTGCTTGTTTTGGTTTAAATTTGATTAAATTTAGCCTATTGTAGTTCAAGCTCAATCTATTTTGAGCTTTTTCCTTATTTCCCGTACTTAATGTGTCTTAATTCTAGCTTAAAAAGTGGTCAAAAGAGTCCTTTAAAATCAAAAGGTCAAAAACAAAGTAGTATAATCTGTCATGTTCAGCTGCATTTTCTAAACTTAGTTAGCTTAATTTAGCTTATTTATGTTATCTGAGTCTTGTGCTTTATCTGTTTTTAAATTTTAGCTTTTGCCTTTTGCTTATTACTTCATTAAGTTAGCTCAAAAAAGTGGTCAAAGTCTTTTGGTATCTGTCTTTAAGCTCTGCTGTCTTAACATGTTCTTGAGTCTTTTTCAGCTTATTTAAGGTGCTTATTTTAAGTTATTTAAGCTCATTTGGTCTAGGGCATGAACTGTTTTTAGCTTATTTGTTTTCTAAGAGCTTATTGAGTCTTAGAAGTAGGTTTTGAATTTGTCATTTTCAATTCAAAAAGCCAAAAGTAGTAGTGTAATCTGTCTATTTCTCTTTGTTTTTCTAGATTATTTCTTAGGCTTATTTGCTTTTGTCCAACTTATTTGTGTCTTTTAGATATAGGAGTTCATCTGCTTCTAGTTATCAGCTTTCTCTTTGTGCTTATTTGTTTAAGTTCTTAGCTTAAAAAGTAATAAAAAGTCGTTTTCACTAAGGTCTTAAGGTCTGCTATTTATTTTCATTTAGGTGCCTTT
>BQNB010077138.1:2356-30939 GCA_026074375.1 Tanacetum coccineum | reverse complement strand
TGATACCTGTCCACCAATGTAAGACCTACTAGGTGTTGGTGTAAACCACCCGCCATGGTGGATTTCCAATGTCAGTGACTTAGGGGTAAGACCTGCATATATAACCACTTAATATTTGTTAGAATATGTCCACCGTAAATAATATATGTCCGAAATCTTTATTTGAGCCTAAGGGGATGCACACGTTAATACGTAAACAATGTTTAAGTAATGATTTAGCAAACAATCGTTAAATGTTAATGAGATTTAAGTATTTAAAAGTTAAAGGACTTAATACGAAAAACTGAGAAAAAGGAATTTTTGGTTCGACCCTTTTTCTTGTTCTAGTCAGCTGGAAACATAGTTTCCTAATAGGATTAGGAGATCATTGTGAGGGCTATATATAGGGATTGTTTTTCATTATTATGGCATAACTTGAAAAAACCAAAAACCATATATATCGTCCTTGTGTTTACCTAAGCTCGACCGAACCTTGAATATCTTCAAGGGTTTTTGTTTTTATTTGTTTCTTGTGTCGTGCGATCGGTTTCAACACCCCTTGGGGTTTCGGTCGACGAACACAACCCACAACTATTGTGATTCGTTCGTGTGTTGATAGAAATCAAAGACGAAGGTATTTGTTTGCTATATCACTTCTAGTACTAGCATACTTCATTGTTTGCTAAGAACGTATTGTGTGTGGAAGCTTAGAGGAATCATACTTTGATTCTTGTGGTTTTGCGTGTGACATTATACACACGCATATATAGAAGGCGGTGTTTACAGTTACCTTTAAACGGTGTATCGTTTCGTGCTAAAAGGTATACTTCTTCTATTCTTGTTAATTAATGTATTCTACATGTTATCTTTATTCCACTGTGTACTCGTGTTAATTAATATGGTTAATTAGATTGTAAAACCCAACAGTTAGTTGGTTGGGGTATGGGAACAAGAAGTGGAAGGAACATTCATAAAAGGTTCAGAATGAGACTTAAGGTTTGCTGTAAGGGTTATGCAGCCTCAAGGATTAAATAAAGCCATGAGACTAGCCATAATGATCTACGAGAATAAGTTTGGGTTTAACAGTAAGAAAAATCAAGGTTCATATGATTCGTACTCAGGGTACTCAAAGATCTCAAACCATTTTTTTTCGAGACAATTGGGTCAAATGTTTGGACCAACAAAACATTAGGTGATACATAAGTAAATTGGAAAGGACTTACAATGACAATCATAAGTGAAACTCTACTGCATACCTCTTTAAGTGTTCTGTTAAAAAAACCTAGACTACCATTGTAGCGATATAGACACTGTCACCATATTATTTATATTTATAAAATGGACACAAAATGTTGCAGGTTTTGAATTGGCAACATTGTAAGAACTAATCAAAAGATACTTAAATTTCTATTAAAACAAAGGTTAGTCACAGAATAGCACCAAAAATATCTTACCAAATCAATGGGCTACAACTTTCAAATACAGTACCCACCAGGGAAAGACAATTGTACGAGAGATGCTTTGTCTCGAAAATCTGATACTCCTCAACTTAGCGCAATCTCGATTCCCAAGTGTCATAATTTGGATAAGCTAATAGATGATCGTATATGAGATCTCGATTCCCATGTGTCGCAATTTGGATGAGCTAATAGGTTATCTTATACGGGAATTGTGACGGTTACGCTATTGACCACAAAACATTATTTTACCATAGACGATTGGTACTACCCAAAGCATCGAACTGGATATCTCGAATATTTTTGAAGAAACACAAAAGGTGAATCATAGCTGAAAACAAGTGATTAGCTGAAACATCGGTACACCACGAGTTTAGGGCGTTCAGGGGGCAGTTCGGCACAGTCAGTCGAAAAATGAAAACACACTTCACGGGGTGAAATCGTTTTAATATCCCAGACTAAACAACTCTAGACGGGTACCCAAAATATATAAGTGGTTCGAATCTATTATATATAAAGATCCAATTTCTAAATTGAATGTGCAGGCATAATGATTACTGCATTAAGTTTCCTGACCTTCCAGGTGATCGAGAGTAAAGGCTCCTCATTGTAACATCTTTCTCCATTGATGAGAGTCTATAATTATCCATAAATGCTGGAACTTGGAGAGCCTTGGGAGTTATAAGAGTTATTGCAGGTATGGTAGGAGTTACATTGTGGTATAAATTCCATGCTATCTTGCTGGGCGCGCATAAATACACGTACCTGAGATATATTGTATTGTATGTGCAGATATAGACTTGAATTGGACGTTTCTAACAAGACAACATACACGGTGGTCGTCATGTTTGATGAACCCGCAATATAATTGGTAAAGTGCACCGCAGATACTCTTGCTTCAGCTGAAGAGGATGTAGGTTTCGGATATGCACATGATGCGGGATTACCCCAGGCGTTGGCAAACATTGTTGGTACCATCCAAACAATGGAGATTAAAACTCAAAGCTACTATGAGCAGGGGAATTTTGAAAGCTTCACATGCTGGAAACTTGCTGCAGAAGAGATTGTAGCAGAGGACGTTAGGTCAACCAACACACTACCAAGTCCTGATGAAAACATCAAAAAGTCCAGATGGGTGCTCATAAAGCCAGGCGTCGATACTCCTTCCAAACCTACAGAAGAAAGGGGCAAAAAAGGTTCAGTGCCTTCATTCATTACACATCAATATCATTTTTTACTTTTCTAATATAAAGTAAGCTACCACGTTTGTGCTCACGTCTCATTTATCTTTCTAATGGTCTTAGGGTGGATATGGAAGACTCGGATGAGGAGGCTACATGTGACTTGGATGATGATGAGGTAGATGTGGAAGGCCAGTCAGGTTCAGCAATGAAGATAAAAAAGAGGTATACTCATGGGATACAATCACCCTATTCTCGGAACAGCTAAAGTATATTTACTCTAAAATTAACTGTCGTTTTTTATATGTCATTGCAGGTACATTGTGGATGAGTCTGCATCTGAGTAAGAGCCTAGCATTTCAATGAATGGTGGCTGCCAAGGCTATATCAGATATAGTCTGAATTCCTCACATGAATTAGGAAAAATAATAAAGCGCATAGTACCAATTCTTATGCTACTATGCAGTTTTTAGATACATTATGTTTGCAAAACTATATTCTTTCTTATGGTCTTTTTTCACGTTAATTATTATGCTATTTTGGTGCCTATATGTTATGTTGTCCTGCGCATGGTTACAGCTGTCCTCACATGAAATTTATAAGTCCCTAAAAACTTTGAAAACTAAGCTAAAAAACAATCATATAAATCCAAATTATATTCCATCACAAGCTAGGTAAAACAGAATGCAATACCAGTGATTAGCTTGATTACAACGAAGGCTTTGTGCAAATCTACGACATGGAAGACCTTAGCGTCGATCTGAATAACTCCGATGTGGAAACTACATATGACATGGATGGAGACCAGTTAGATGTGGAAAGCAAGTCAAGTTCAGCATTAGGAAAAAAAGAGGTATACCCGCGGGAAACAATTACGCCGTTCCTAAAATAGCTAATTTAAATTCACATTGAAATTAACACCCGTGTTTGATATGCCATTGCAGGAACATTGTGGGTGATTCTACTCACATTTCCAAAAATAGCAAATGTTGAAGCTATACTAGAGATAAGCGGCCTTGCTCACATGAATTAGGAAAATAATGAATTGTAAAGTACCAGCTATTATGCTGTTGTGATATTTTCAAAATAAATTATGTTTGCAGAACTTTATGTGTCCTTATGTTTCTAACTGAAGTGAATTATTATGATCTTTTCGTTCCTATATATTGAGTTGTTTTATACACTGTTTCAAGTGTCTTCTTATTAAATCTATGACCTCCTAAAGGATGGGAAACAAAACTAAAAATGAATCATACCAATGCGACTTATATTACAATACAAGCTTGCCAATACAAAACACAGTTGCATTGATTAGCTTGATTACGACACAGAATTCACGCAAATCTAAAACATGGTATACTCCAATTACGAACTCACAAAGGATATCAAACATGGACTCTTCGCATGCACATAACAAATTACTGAATACTATACCTACATTTTTTTAAACCCCTACACATGCACATAACAAATCCCTGAATACATACCTACATTTTTGTAAACCTGTTAACTAAAAAAAGATTCGCCAACTAATAAAACATTGCAATAATTAGATGTTGTAATCCAACAGCTCGACAACAAGAAACGTCACATGCAAAATTACATGTGTCAGACGCAGTAAAATGACTTTACTGACTTGACAAGTATCAGGTTCTGAATTTTAGTCAATTTATGCAGGTTTGCGCTTTTATGCTTTTAGAGTGTCAATGAACCATATTTAAGATTCGGCTGTGTACTAACGCTATGAAATGCTATGTAAGGATTATTTGGATTCAGACATTCCAATATTTAAATCTTATATTTTAGTCATTGAGTTGGCAAAATCACACTCCAAAAGTCTCATTTACTCTCATTATAAATTATAAATTACACAAATAAATTATTACACTCCAAAGGTTTGTTCAATTAATACCATAAATCTATATCTGTTGCTCTTCTACCTGTGTAGTTCAGAATTCATTTCCCTGTCTAAGGCAACTATGGCCAATGGCATGCTTCCAGTACAAAAACTGACATAGAGTGCATCTCTATTCATGATTTGGTTGACATTGTGGACTCATTTAACATGGATCTCCCTGTTCCATCACTTTCAAACTTATTTTCTAATGCTATAAATGTTTATTCGAGAACAACTATTACTCGCGATGGGAACGTGCAGAGCTTTTGTGGATTGAAACTGACTAACATAGATATGCAAGGCTCAGGTAAACAAGCGAATCTATCCTATCAAATGATATTATTATCTAGGAATTTAAAACTATTGGTGTGCAGCAGGACAACTACCAGGTGCAAACCCCGAAAGGACAAGTGAAAAGCGGAAGAATATAGCTTCTACTTCTAGGCAGCCACTAAACACACCACAGTCTTATATAACAGGTATGAAGTTTATGCACCACATCATGAAAACAGAAAGATTTTTTAAAATCCTATCTCTTTCAATTCTTCCCCGCATAAGACTATTCCCTAATAATTGTTTAAAATCCTATATCTTTCAGTCCGCCGACAAAGGCGTGCATCTGCAACCATGCCCAAACGAGCAGCATTGACTTCAGCAGGTGACTTCAAGCATTATTACTGCATTCCATCTACTAACTAATACACAACTAAAATTGATCGGTCACAACCTTATTAGATAATAAAACTTTAAAATGTTTCTTACGTGTTGCCTGTTTTCAAAATAGGTGCCTCAGTAAGTTACTGTAATCTTGGACCTCCATCATACGTATGCCGTAACTGCAACGCTCAAATGTGGTATGAAGAGAGAACTAACAAAGGTAATAGGGCAACCAATCCATCATTTTCACTGTGTTGCCAAGAAGGTAAAGTGTTACTTCCCAGATACAAACCAACACCTCCACCATTAGATCGGCTTCTCAATTTCCAGGACCATGGAACATCTAAATTCCGAGATCAGATTAGAATATACAATGGCATGTTTTGTTTTACATCTTTTGGCGCAAGAATAGATCATTCGATAAATACGGGGAGAGGACTATATACTTTTAGGATAAACGGACAGAACTACCATCGTATCGGTTCCCTGCTTCCTACTGCCGGTTTTCAACCACGATATGCTCAATTGTACTTCTTTGACACACACAATGAAGTTAAAAATAGTATGTCTGCATTTCTTGGTGGTGAAATGGCTGAGGTCGTCGATGCAACAATAGTCGCCAGTCTGATAACTATGCTAGATGAAATAAGTGTAGTAGCACAAGCATTCCGAATGGCCAGGTTTGTCCCATTCACATGAATCAGTTAATTTTGAGCTGCGCCTCCTTATCGAGCGTAAAAATATGCGGCAATACAACGCTCCAACAGTGTCAGAAGTTGCAGCTCTAATAACAAATGATTTTGGAGATGGCATCCCTTCAAGGGATATTGTGGTGCATAATAGAAATGAAGGTCCTCAAAGAATATCGGAATTGCATCCAGCATATATGGCTCTGCAATATCCTTTATTATTCCCCTATGGTGAGGACGGATTCCATGATAAGATTCCTTATCATACTAATAGGGGAACAAGGAAAACAAACCGCGGTTATGTATCAATGAAGGAATACTATGCTTACGTTATTCAGCAGCGGAATGACCAGGGTAATACGTTACTAAGAGGAGGGCGTCTCTATCAACAATTCTTGGTTGATGCTTTCACCACTGTCGAGCAACAGAGGCTTCAATGGACCAGAAACAATCAAGATACACTCCGGGTAGATTTGTATCACAATCTTAACGACGCTTTTACAAGAGGGGATACAAACGCGGAAGGACTTGGAAAACGAATAGTTTTGCCAAGAACATATATTGGAGGTCCAAGGTACATGATGCAAAACTATCAAGACGCAATGGCTTTGTGCCGCGCATATGGGAATCCAGATCTTTTCATTACATTTACCTCTAATCTGAAATGGCCAGAAATCGCAGAGATGCTTACTTTTATCCCGGGCCAGAAACCTTATGAACGCCCGGAGGTAGGTACCCGGGTATTCAAGTTGAAACTGACTCTTCTGTTGGATGACCTTACAAAGAATCAAATTTTTGGAAAGGCATGTGCAGGTATTCAATATGAAGGAAAAAATACTCTTGGTCACTTTTCCGTTAATTATACTTAAAAAAACAACACCTATCAATTTTTATTTAATAAAATCTGATGCTTTTATTTACTGATTTGTAGTCGTGTACGTGATTGAATTCCAAAAGCGAGGCCTTCCGCACGCTCATATTCTATTATGGCTCGAAGAAGAATGGAAATGCAAAACACCAAGTGAGGTTGATGATATGATCTCAGCCGAGTTACCCTCTCCAACAATAGATCCAGAAGGATACAAAGCCGTGGCTGAATTTATGTTGCACGGACCGTGTGGTAAAGGCTCCGCATGCACTGTTGAAGGCAAATGCTCCAAAAAGTACCCAAAACCTTTTTATCCAGAAACCAATCTTGATGAAGATGGGTATCCAGTCTACCGCAGAAGGGATTCGAAGGTTCAAGCAGTTAAAGGCAAATTCACGTATGACAACAAGTATGTGGTTCCTTATAACCGGTACCTCCTTCTTAAATACCAGGCACACATAAATGTGGAATGGTGCAACAGATCTAAGGCTATTAAGTACTTATTTAAGTACTTAAATAAAGGACCGGATCGTGCTACTTTTGTCATACAAGAGAATGTTGACCAACCTATCAATGGAGAACCACAGAAGGTAGCTGTGGTCGATGAAATTAAGAACTATTTAAACTGTCGATATCTGGCACCATGTGAGGCGGTGTGGCGGCTCTTTTCATTTGACATTCATTACTCATACCCGTCAGTTATGAAGCTGAACTATCATTTAGAAGATCAGCAAGCAATAACACTACGCGACTCACAGAATTTGCCTGCACTCCTTGATAGGGAAGAGCTCAAAATCACCATGTTCACTGAATGGTTTGAACTGAACAAACGTGACCCGGAGGCCAGAGGATTAACTTATGCTGAAATCCCACAATATTACGTGTGGCATGACGATGCAAAAGTTTGGAAAAAGCGAAAACAAAAAAATGCATAGGCCGTATCTACTATTCAAACCCGGCAGCAGGAGATCGATACTATCTAAGAATGTTATTAAATGTTGCACGGGGTCCTTTCGGCTTTAAAGAACTCATGTCAGTTAACAACAAAGTATACCCGACATTTAAAGCCGTGTGTTTCGCCTATGGTCTCCTTAACGATGACAGGGAATGGGCCCATGCTATCAAAGAAGCCGCTTTCTGGGCATTAGCGCCGCAATTGCGTGACTTATTTGTCACAATGCTGCTGTTTTGCGATGTCAGCAGACCGTTACATCTTTGGGAACAAACCTGGGAACTGCTATCAGAAGATATTCTCCGTAAAAAACAGAAGCTGTTCAGGCATCCAAACTTACAGCTGACGGATGACCAAATCAAAAACTATTGTTTGATGGAGATTGAAGTGTTATTAAACAGAAACGGAAGATCCTTAACAGATTTCCAGGAACTCCCAAGACCAAATCCAGCATTGTTAACTCAAATCGACAATCGGCTGATCAGAGAAGCCATGGATTTTGATGTTAAGACAAGCAAGCTTGAACATGACAAACTACATTCGTTGTTAAATGCAGAACAACATGTAATTTACGACCACGTCATTCAATCTGTACAGAGTCAAAGTGGGGAGTTTTTTTTGTTTACGGTCCAGGTGGAACCGGAAAAACATTCCTCTACAAGACTATCATTTCAAGATTGAGATCTGAACGCAAGATTGTTCTTGCGGTAGCTTCATCAGGTGTCACATAAAATAAACTCTCTCTTTACTTTCAATTATCCTCATACACACTACGCATATACCTACTTATTTGCTCACTGGTCTAATGAATGTCCGCAGGAATAGCTTCGTTGCTCTTACCAGGAGGCAGGACCGCACATAGCAGATTTGTCATCCCGCTCGAACTGGTGGAAAATAGCACATGCGGAATTAAACAGAATACCCATTTGGTTGAGTTTTTGCAGCAAGTAGAATTGATTATTTGGGATGAAGCACCAATGACACAAAAATATGCTTTTGAAGTGCTAGATAAAACTCTGCGCGACATCCTTGGTTATAAAAACCGGTGTAAAAGAAGCGTAATTTTCGGTGGGGTCACGGTTTTATTAGGCGATGACTTTAGACAGATCCTTCCCGTTATACCAAAAGGCAAAAGGGCAGAGATTGTTCAATCCTGCATAAACCGATATGCATTGTGGAGATTTTACCAAGTCTTCACACTAACTAGAAGCATGCGGGTCAACGAGTATTCTGCAAATAGGGAGGTAGATTACAGCAAAAAAGAGTTTAACAAATGGATATTGGATGTCGGTGATGGGACTGTTGAGGCCAAAAAAAAGAAGATGAAGACGAACCCACCTGGATTGAAATTCCACAAGATTTTCTTATCAATGCTACCGAATCTCCCATCCAGCAAATCATTAAAGAAACATACCCTGATTTCAAAAACAGGAGGAACGACAGTGTATACTTAAAAGAATGCGCGATCCTAACCCCAAGAAATGACGATGCCGATACAATAAACGCGCATATGTTTGACAAATTGCCAGGTACGACAATGACATACAACAGTGCCGATGAAGTATGCAAAGGATCAACTGATATCCTAGAACAACAACATTTGTACCCTACTGAATTTTTGAATACGCTAAACTTCCCGAGAATGCCACCTCATGCACTCAAACTAAAGAAGGAACTCCTAATAATGCTATTACGAAATGTAAACCCAAGTCAAGGTTTGTGCAATGGCACACGACTCATTATTACCGATCTCGGACAGTTTGTGATTCGCGCGCAAATCCTAACCGGGTCAAATGTTGGTCAAACAGTCCTAATCTCGCGAATCACCCTCACCTCCACACAAACTCAGTGGCCTTTTGTAATGAAACGACAACAGTTTCCTGTGAAACCATGTTATGCTATGACAATAAACAAGAGCCAAGGACAGTCTCTTAATCATGTGGGCATCTACTTGCCGAATCCCGTGTTCAGCCACGACCAACTCTATGTAGCTATATCACGAGTCACAAGTCCAGATGGACTGAAAATCCTTATGAAGGAAGATGCCAGTCCAGATTTAAAACGCCGGACAAGAAATATTGTTTTCAAGGAGACTTTCGACAACCTAACCTAGCAGCCTATTGTATTACGGATATCATTTTGAAATAATCAGTTGGACACTGCAAAGGCTAATTCACATGCTACTTAAATAATCATCAGATTTTCTTATTCTCCTATTTTCATTCAAAATTGAACTTTGTACTAAACAATAGCAACACTTCTATATCCTCACTCAAATAATTCTAGACATTCAAACGGATACTTAAACGATGGTACAAAGACAGAACTATAATCCCTAACAGGTTCAAAGCTACTATGTTCACCAATAAAGCAAAACAATCATCAAATCTATAGAGATGCAACAGATATAGCGGAATTCTAAATACCTACCAACCATACGTTTACTGTTGGGTGCCACAGAGCTGGAAGGCCAGCATATAATGCATAACTTGGTTAAAACAGTGACAAAAAAGGAAGAAACAAAAACTGTAATGCATTACATTACAAGTGAAAACTGTGATGCACAACAATATTAATCTTATGGTTGAATAAAAGTGAAAGTTCCTAATTCATCTGCCGATTGTTTAAAATTGCGCATCACTACATATGATCTAACAATAGGAAAGAGTAAAGACGAATATAACTAGCTTAATAGAACCATAGGTTCAAACCCACAAACTGCAGCGGAACGGCGGAATGGAGATGCAAACATGATGGTATTGGCTAAATTCTATAATGGAACACACTCTTTCACAAGTCATGGTGTTTGAAATTAGAAAGGTATTCATAGTGTTGATGTTGGCAATCAGTTGCAACGTCATAATTTAGAAATGTACCATGTTATTTTTACATATACTGTCGCATATGCAGATGCAGAGCATGGGTGCAGATTCACAACACTAATAAGAGAAAGAAATAAGAGACACATCCGATTCTTTGATCAATACTGAAATTGCTTATCCTTAAATTTAAAACTTCAAGACAAAAGACAAACACCAAAAGACACAATTATTCAGCGTGAACCAAGCTTCACACTCCAAAAAGGAAAACATAAAACAAAACAGCAGCACTTATGCATGCCTACTGCATTGGCTGCATATCATTCACAAAGCCAGCTTTCAAAGCGACGCCAACCTGAGAACGGGCTAACAAATGCTCCAAATCTCCAAGAGTCGCAGTATCGCGAGCTACAACCACTGTGAGGTTTTCCAATCCCTTAGCAGCACCTTCCTCATCTCCAACGGCTTCCAGTTCAGCAATCAGCTTTCGTTTCTTACTCAAAGAGATGCGAAGTGCAACGCAGATATTGCTAATCAGCCCAGAAAAGGCTTGGTCCTCAGCCTGGGAACGGCCAAAAACGTATCTCATCTTATCCACCAGATGTGGGGAACCAGCAGATTGTGACAACCTTTCAAGAATAAAGAAGGGACCCATGTATACAGTATGCAGATAAATACTTATATTATGTTGGGGATAATACTAAGGTTTACACAATAAGACCACATATAAATAGCCATTCTTAAGGGCCTTAAATCTTCTAAGGGGAATCCAAAAGGCATAACTATCAGACTAATTAAACTAGACCACCAAAAATTCCATAACTGCTACAAGCATTACTTTTAAAATTAATGATTGAAGGCTAGAAAATTCAAACAGCCCATATGCTTTAATTATTTAACTGATACATATTCACCCCTAAACAATGTCTAAATTACAACACTATTAGTGGAAATTCTCACCTTCGCATAACAGCCATCAGTCACATAAGCACCCAAGACATCACGACAGATACGAAATCTAGCACAACGCGCGATCATAACACAAATTAAACTTTAACACCGCAGCCAATATCTGAATACACAACAACAATTTAAAAAATCAACAAGGAGAATAAACACACTGCTTTTAATTACATTCATATCTTTCATACATCTGCGAAGATGAATAGTGACTAAATCTAACCTTTAGGAAACTTTCATAATTAAAATACGCACCAAAATCTCGCCATTCATATGCAGCTAGGCATAGCTAGCCTGCAGACCACAACACAAATAACATTACTTTAGTGATAGAAAAAATACAGAAACGCGACCTGAAAACTCACAACATACAATTACCATTCAAACTAAACCTATTTTAACACTACAAGATCATAATAACACACTTCTACCTACTTCTAAACTCTATGCTCAACCATACCAAGTTAACACTCATGGGGCCAATCAGAGTCGTAAGAAATACTCAGCTTAAAACGCTCATGGTAACTCACAAAAACAATCGGCAACCTAAATAGCACCACCAAAGCAAACCACCTCTACTCTCCATAAGCATTGCTTACATTGAACACAACATACTTTTTGCAGGTAACAAGCGAAAAAGAAATATTAAGTCACCATTCACAAACAAGATTACAGGCAAGCTGCAATCAATATATTCAGAATCGGGCGTAAGAAGTCGGAAGGTACTCAACAACAAGAATATAACTTGGCGATATGCAAAAATACATCACAACCATATAAACTCATGAAAGCATCATTATAAGAACAGGAAGAGAAGAAAACGGTAAAGCAATTATTTATAATAACAACCATCATTTTCATTACTATGGATCAAACAGCAAAACATCCATACAAAGTTCATTCTTGACACAAACATAGATCATACCCATAACCTAAACATTAAAAAAACATTAAACATAAACGATAACACTAGACCAAAATAAACCATTCATTCGTTAGACAGCAACCCTTCAACCATTCATCGCCTGCACCTGTGCCTCCTTTTCCTCAACCTCCGCCTCTGCATCATTCACAAGCTTATTCAAACCCTGTAGCTTAATCCGCGCATTTGCACGATCATCCCTAAGATCCATCAGAGTATCAAACAGCTCCCCCTGATTTTGTTCGGCTTCCAACTCAGCAATTAGGGCAGTGAGCTGTCCAAACAAATTCCTAGCAGTATTGACTTCATCACGCATTTGATTGATAAAGGAACGGTTCTCAGCAATCTGTTAGGACTTAAAGAAGCTCATATATCCATCCACAAATGTCTCACCGCTAAACTCAATAAGATCATCAATTACACGCCTAGCCATTTGATTGTTTCCTCCAGGTGCTGCCATTATTAATCAGAGTGAATAGAATAGAAAAGAAGTAATAGATTAATAAAAAGTTGTGAAGATGATGAGAACAAAGGCATGCAGGTGTGCCTATAAATAGAGTATTTGTGTGGTGAAGAATAAAGAAATGAACCGTGTGGTGGAAATGGGTAAGATGAAGAATTGCGACTGTTGCCATTCCGGCGGCGTTGCAGAAATAATACGACAAACCCAACCCTATGTAACTGAAGACGAACTAAAAGATAACTGAAGAAGAACTAGAAAAGTTTATTTTTATATCAAGGCACACTAAACCCTACACTTTTAATACTAGCACAAAGTTAACCTTGAAACTTTATATGCTAACAATATAAACCCCTAAATTAATACATGGTATTCATTACCAAACTAGAAACATAATATCAAGTACCATCACCCACTTTTCTACCGTATTGCAAATTCATATGACAACATTAACGTCCCATGTTTAATAAACTCAAGGCAGTTCATATAACCTTCAAACTAGAACTATATAATATACTCCTAACCAGCCCGGTGTAGTGCACGGGCGTGGTAAGGCCTCGTTCCTTATATCATTTTGTTCTCAAGAACGTAGTCGATTCAGTTTTGCTCAATAGCACAAAAAGCAGTGACCACATATTGTTGAAACAACCTACCAGTCCTTGACAAATAGTTGTATGAACTATAATGAAAATAAAAAAACCAACTCCTAATATAATATAGTGTCTATAAAATTCCTATTACCAACGACATATAATCTGAATCTATTTTGTTGCAGCTACTCCTATTTTTAGATCCAAAGAGTAAATTATTCGGCATAATCATATAAACATAACCAATATCAAAACACTAAAAATTAATACTAATAATCTACAACTTGGGAAACACGATAATCCAATAATCACTCTTAAGAAACAATGCAAAAAACTTGAAAAAACTAACATCAAATTATGATCAAAATTAGTCAGCTATCAATATATACAAATTATGAAATAGATAAAGATAAGGGTCGTCTACCTTTTTCAAAAGATCGATCAAATTAGACTCGACCATTTTGCCTAACTCCCCATGATTATACAAACCGTATTGAGTCTTTACAATGAATTTATAATATTTAAGCGTACCAATGGCTGTAGCGGAGATCTTGGCTGTGGCCATAGTTGGTAACACGAGATTACCAATTAGGTTTTATATTTTATTTACATCTTCCGTTGCAAATTCCATTGTAAATTTCCCAATTTTGCAACAGAATTGTAACGAAAATTTTTTTGACAAAGAAATTAGTTTATCTTCTTGCAACAGATTTGCAATCTCGTTTTCTATATTGTTGCTACTCGGTCGGTAATTCGTTGTAAAACTGTTGCAAATTTGCTACGGAAATTTACGGTTGCAAATTTTCGTTCCGTTTGCCTGTTTGTGTATATACTGAGAAAATATATACCGAGTTTTGGTATACTCTTATACGACTTCATCTTTACCACAATATCAACGTAGAAGGAAGATTACTAAAAGCTGCTTCTAGGATCATCATAGTTATCCATTTTTAGAAATAGGAGATAAATGGAGGATTCTCGTTTTAATTATAAATCCCCTAATTTTAACAACTGATTAACTACAGGATGACAAAACGCGTGCTTTTGCATTTGGTGGATGTAATTACATGTCCTTAATCTCCGCTCAAAAGCGGGAAACGTTTGCTTTTGTCCTTTTCACTTAAGGTCATAATGTTGAGCAGGCTTGTCGGCAACCTCATGTGTACTTTAACTTAGGATAAGGTCGATGGCATCACATCATGCTAATGTGGTTCAATATTCGAGAATCGTCCCTAGCTCAAAATTCACGGAGTGGGCCCCTACATCTAGCCTGTTAAATGCATCTGTCTTCATATGTCACGGTACATGAACGTTGTCTTAACACGTCACCTTATCAGTTTTTTCACCATCTTTGGTACTGATGATACAGGGTGTTAGTGACACGCTGAACATTGGAAAATCATGATTATGGGGGGAGATTAAACAGTTATTTCGTATCGACTCAACACAATTCCTTGCGAATATCAAATATCAATAGAGCGGGGTTCTCAAATGTGCGAAGATTAGATTACCTTGGGGGGATTTGCGTTCCTGATTGAGAAATTTACCATTCAGCTATTGCTAAAGATAATCATTTTGAAGCGCATACTGGTGGTATAGGCCGTCGTGTTTGAAGTGTTTGTGGTAAAACTCTCAAGCAGACATTGTGTCCCGAGAAAGTATTGTTTGGGTAGACATCGAAGTGATCATCCAACTCATGCGTTGAGACTCGTTAATAACTTTTCTAAAATAGTTCTAAATGGGGGTGATGTATACCTGGAAAGAAAAGGTAACAGATGAATTTTCTTTTATTTTTATTTGTCGGCGAACTAGAATCGCATAAGTAACAAGACCATACAGGAATATAACATACTTGAGTAAGTTTAAGATTATCAAGTATTAAAGACGAAAAATATTTGTGGTTTCGTGCTAAGGAATTATTTCAACTTGGTCACCATACTTCTCTCATGTGCACAGAGACGGATCATCGTTCTGATGACGAGTTTGGCTAAGGAAGATGTGGAATGAATCAGTTCCGAAACTTAGTCCAGAGGTTTAACTGGAAGGAAAAGTGAAATGAATAGTTTTCAGATACATATTTTGGAGAGCAATATTGGATAACGATAAAAGTCCAAATCGAAAATCACAGTCATCAATTCTGTTGAAACAGTGAGATTTCAGAGGATCCTTTTAAGATAATACGATTTGTAGCACAACAAAAATCAAAAGATGCTATAGAGGTAATTCGAATTTCGGAAATCTACAGGTTTCCTTTTTCCTCCTGGTTTTACTTCTTATAATAAGCTGCCTAAAGAAGATGATCTGCATTTGACACATGGTGTAAATAGTCCTGTCCCCACTATTTATAATCTACATGTTTGATAGTTCTCGGCATCCAGGCTGTAGTTCACAAAAAATTGATGTGCATCTTATTCGGGAGGTTTAATGACAAAAGTGTCTGTTAAAAATAGTAGAAGGTGGTTCCATTTTGGATGAAATTGGAAGAGATAATTAAAGTAGGGGCAAACCATGAGGGTTTAATTCCTATCGGAATGGATCAAATAAAAGATATGAAGAAAAATCTTATTATGGATTGCAAGGAGATCAATTATGGTTATTCGATGAAATGTTCTTATCACTAAACATTCCAGGCCTCAGGATCCGCAAGCCAAAAAGTATAGGAGATTAGGGAGTTAAATATTAAGTATATAATTCTCTTGTCTTTCTTCTCTTCAGGAGACCAAAGGCGAAACTATTTTCTAATTTAGAACTACATAATTTTGTAGGGAAATCTAACTTTGATTACTCATTTATAGCGAGCTCTCAGTACACTCAAGTGGGTATTCTTTGTGCTATGAAGATCAAAAGTGTTCCGAGTAAAGAACATAGCAAACTATTTTTGCATATAATTTCTTATTGCCTCTTGTTCGAACCGTGGAGCCTAATCAGGTGAAGGTAATGTTTATCTCTGTTTAACGCCCCCATTGTGGTTCTTAAACAGTGCATTTCGTGAGTCTTACTTCTTAGAATACAATTGTAAAACATCTGTTGGACTGGCAAGAGCATTGATTATGCGGTGAGTTAAATGAAGTTAGGAGAATGAGGAGCGTGTGGGGTCTAATTTTCAACTTGCAATTGTCTACCTACGTCGATTATATAATTTCATCTCCTAAACACGGGTTTAGTTGATCTCAAGTTAAAGGGTAATTTCATTTCACTTGGGACACATCCCACGGCTACAAAGATGAGTACAATGAGACCGCTTCCTTTGGTGTTCGGATGGTTATAATAATCTTTATTTCCTCATAGATTTCCGGCGTGTGTCAAGATCGAGCAATCTACTTCGGATCATCGACACCCATATTGCTTCGAGAGGTATTGATACTGATTATTGAGAGCTACTCCGTTTTCGTTTTCATCACTCTTTAGTTCTATATTACAGGGATCTTGAATCAGATGGATGACTCATGTTTGGAATATCTATACCAGACTTCAATGACATAGAGTAATGACATGATTTACGTTTAAAACAAGATAGTTTAAAAATTTTTTGAAGAATAAGAAATCCGTGCGTTCGATTGCGGATCATCAAGAAAGAGATCAATTCTAGAGTTACATGTTTAATGATCTGAAAAGCTAAATCATTATCTGATTTCGATACATTTTTCTGCGAGGAACAAGGTGGTGTATAATGATGATATCAAAACATAATATAACAAGTCATGGGAAATCAAAAGAACGAAAGGAAGAAGAGAAAAAAAAAGCTCTTAGCCCGAACCAAAGTATAATGAATCTTCTTCTGAAAGCTAAGGCTGCCGAATGCCCGGGAACAACATTTCCAAACAGCAAAAGTCAAGTGGGCTGTGGAGGGGAGACGAAAAACTCTCCAAGTTTTTTCATGGCTATAAGTCAATAGAAAGCGTGTAAATCTAAGCTGTCAAAGGTCTTTTGTTTGATTGGTGTATGGGGTGGACGAGCTCCTAGTCAGAAACCCTGTGAAAAACGAGTTTCGTGATCACTTTGCAGCTAGATTTCAAGACCCCAGAATTTGTCATGGTAAGTTGAATTTCTCTTTTACTAATTGACTTTCATCCGATCAGGCGGCTGAGTTGGAGAACCCTATTTCGAAAGATGAAATCCGTAATGCCGTTTGGGGATGTGGAGAAAATAAATCTCCCGGACCTGATGGTTTCACCTTTGAATTCTTTCGTAAGTATTGGCATGTTGTGGGGTCTGAATTTTGTTTGGCAGTTCTAGAATTGGTTTTTTTAACCATGCTTATAATAATCCTGTTTTGGCAACTCACCTCGTTATATACAGCCCTTTCATTGTTCCAAAAATCTTAAGGACACGAGCGAAATTGTGAATGATTATGATTTTTCGTCCAATTAGCTTAATTGGCAGTGTTTATAAAGTTATTTCGAAGATCCTTCAGAATCGGCTTTCATTTGTTATTTCCGATCTAATCTCGGATGTTCAATCGGCTTTCCTCCCTAATCGGCAAATTCTCGACGGTCCTTTTATTATTAATGGATTTTGGCTTTGCTCAGGGTGTCATTGTAAAATCAAAGCAGTGCGAAATGGTGTTTAAAGTTGATTTTGCGAAAGCATATGATTCTATTCGTTGGGATTATCTAGAGGATGTTCTTCATTCTTTCGGGTTTGGAGTTAAATGGCGTTCGTGGATTAGAGGTAGTCTTTCTTCGAGTATGGCATCTATTCTTGTTAATGGGAGTCCGACTTCGATTTTCTCAGTCTTTACATCGAGGCATTGAAGCAAGGGCGATCGCGTTATGGCCCCCTACTTGTTTATGACTCTTATGGAGAATCTTTTTGCACCCTTTCTTCTCTGCGTGTTATCTTGATGACTAATGGGTCATTTTCACTGGAAGTTCAGAATCGATTTCTTCGACCCATGATTATCTCACTTGTTCATGCGCAAACATGTATAGCCGTATTATATCTGATGAATGGTCTCAAGCATAATCTATTGGTATTGATGTCACACTTCATTGTTTTTTCCTTCAATTGTTTCTGGTCTATCCATCAACATAAAAAAAAAGCATATCTGCTTGGTGTAGGTATCCCTCTCCCTCCCAAGTACTAGTTACAAACGCTTCTATCTTTACTTCGATGGGTTGTATCTTTTTCATGCTAAAGATCCCGTTTCAATATTGGTTGATATTGTCGGGTGAGAAATACTCATTTGATACAAATCTTGGGATGAGTCGGTTAACAAGCTTAAGAAGAGGTTTATCATTAAAATGAGGAAGCACCAAAAACTCTTTCCTATCTGGGGCCGTTTTTAACTTCCTAAGAATTCGGCTTCCTCTATCGCTCCACTCTGATATTATATATTGTCGTTATATAAAGTGTCCCCCAAAGAGACAGTTTTGCACTCAATGGAGGCTTTAAGAAGGAATTTCTTCAATGGCGTCCAGGATGATGATAGGAAGATTGCTTGGGTTAAATGGGTAAAGGTCCTCGCTTCAAGGAAACATAGAGGTTTAGGTGTCTCTAGTTTCTACGCCCTTAATAGGGCTCTTTTGTTAAAGTGGGTGTGGAGATTTTCAACCCGCCGATAAACTCTCTTTGGTCCCCTGTTATAAAACATTCATGCTAGTCATAGAATGGCTCGAATGGGAAGATCTACTTCGCTGGCTTATTCATCTAATTGAGAGCTCATTGTTTAAGGAAGTAATGTGCTTTAAGAACTCAAGGTATTTGACTTTCATTCCCCCACTGTAAAATTAAAAGATGAAAATGGTAGTGAGTATGAGGTTTTAGGAAAGACACAAGTGGGATTCAGGTGACAAAAATCGTTGTCTCTGTCTAATTCCAACGAGCTTCTAATTCGACGTTAGGAAGTTGATAAAGAGTGAGAAAGTGGATCGTTAAGCTAGAACGCCTAGTTACTTCGTCTTTTCGTCGTGCGGTCAGAGGAGGAGTGGAATCCTCTCAACTCGCTCTTATGCAAGATATTCTGAGATCGGTTAGTTTAACCAACTCTGAAGATAGACATGGTATTTTAGACTCCGAGTCTGGCGATGGTGATTTTCGTGGTTAAATACTTCGCAATACTTCTGGATGAAACGTTATCCTCCCACAAATGCTGAATTCGCCTACAAGGTAGGAGTTAAGTCGATCCGATTAAAATAAACTAATCATTATGCTTGGAAGGTCTCCATGCGATCTAGGCTCTCCCCCGACGCTTCTAGAGTACTCTGGTATTCAAGAGAAGGGTCTGTCATCTTATTGTCCCGCTTATCTTGTCACGACGATTGGTTTTAGCTGCTCAAAGTAGACAGGATTATTGATCACATCCTGTTTAGTTGTGATATGGCTACAGGCGTTTCCTCGTTAATCAGTATATAGGTGGAATCAAGTGTGGAGAACTCCCTGTTGATTATCATATATTCTTAGATTTCTGCCTTGGTTTAAATTTGAGAACGGATGCCATTCTAGTTCTAAAGGAGTTTTAGAAAGGTGTCTTCTATATTACGTGGTGGGCCTACATGGAAATTTCAGATAACATTCGGGGTGAGGGGTGCAGGGGAGGGAAGGGGGGGGGGGGGGGGGGGGGGGGGGGGGGTGGAGGCGGGGGGGTGTTTAACCGACAAATAAAGCCTCGGATAGGAAGATAGCCTATGAATGATATAAGTTATTTTTGCTAATCGTACTTAAAATTGGTGTAGTGACCTAGAAGAGTAAAAGGTCTTTCTCGTATGGGATACAGCTGGGTTCTGCACCCCTTATTTACATTCTTTGTAAGTTCTATGCTTCTTGCTCAGTAGGTTCTTCTAAAGTTGACCAGTTGTCTAAAAAAAACTCAAAAGTTACACTACCCAATACCCTTATGCGCAAATAAATGAATACAAGAGATGAGCAACAAATAAACAAGTACTAAGATCTATAAGCAAGGGTTGACATCTACGTGAGAGAGGGTTGAGACCCAAATCAGTTTCAGAAACAAATCTAAATAAAAGCTCCTAATGTTATTTTTATTATCCGTATTAACGTCTCTTATTTCTTTGTAATTTCTAGCTCCTTGCTAGTTTTTCTTAATAAAAGTCGCCGTTCAAAAAAAAAAAAAATGTTACGTAATCGAGATATAACTTATGATGGTAACGGTCAATAGATACGATGAAAAAAAATTCTGAAACCGTACCTTAAGAAACTGAAAAACACTTGTAAATTACCTCATGCGATCAAACTAACTTTTTCTGAAATCGAAACGGAAAGCTGAACTCGTTTCCCGTCCTTGTCATTAAACTCGGTGAAAAAACGAGAGAAAGTAAAACCAAAATTTTAGAGCGTGGTGATAACGTGTTGTGAAACAATAAAGTTAAGAGCAATAAATAAGAACACGAGATAGAGAGAATGGATAATTGTATTATTTTTCTCACAATGAAGGTATTTATATATAGATACAAGATGGAGTATTCTACAAGATACAATTCTAATAAGATAACTACCAATATTAAAAGATTTGGACATTCATTCCATATTTATCCATAACAGGAATAATGATTTCAATACTTATCAAAATTTAAGGGCACACTGTGCAGCAACGAATCATGCTCGTTAGTCTTAACTGGGCGTGTGTTGCTTGGTCGGTACTACACCGTGACGTGCTTTAGTTGAGGGTGGGTTTGTTAGTTAACCAACGAGCGTCGGGTTGGAGAAAGTTTCATTTCTTTTAATTTGATTTTTTATGTATTAAAAGTGGGTAGTGTGTGTTGATTTGCTCTGTGTGTGTTTTGCAATTTATGTGACTATTTTTTTATCAATATAAGACCTTTATAATATTGAATTAATAATTTGGGGATAACTTGGCTACAATTATTGTAGCAAATTTGCTACAATCCACCACCAAAAATACACTAAAAATAACTCAGAGACCCACATAAAAGACTTAAGGACTCATAAAATGACTCAAGGCCTCACAGTTTTTAACATAAATTGTAGCCAATTAGCTACATAAAAATGTAGCTAACATATTCCCTAATGATTTATACCTTTAAAGTTCGAAAACTCATTATAACTAGTTTAAACAATAAAATTTATTGTAATGCCTAATCCTGATAAATGTAAGTTTTATATATTTTAAATAAATGTAATGTTTAATTTTAATAATGAAAAGTTAGCTGGTTTGAGAAAAATTGAAAAATAAAATAAAATGATTGATCCTAAAAGTGTAAGCTAAATGAAAGTTACTAGGATATTGTCTTTTGGGTGTGTTAGTTAAGTGTAAGTTAGATGAAAAAAAGTTGATTTGACGCTGAAGTGACAATAACTTGCAAGTTATTACACCTTGTGTTTTAAACTACATAAAATGGAGGAACTCATTTTGCTTCATTGAATGTACCTAGAAATTAAATTTAAGTAATACAATTTAATAATATTGATGTACAAACAAATTTAATACAAAAAGTTTTCTTCCAAAATGTAGTGAAATAATAAAGCTCAAGGTACAACATATTTTCATCCTACATGCATACTTTATTCCCCATCCTATATTTATTTCTCCAACATGTTTCTCAAGCATAATCTTCATCGTCGGAGCAAGGGAAGACGACACAACATTTATACTACTCTATGTTTGCACGTAAGATACTATTGTGACGAATATTACACAACATTTACTAACTAGCAAATACTTTTCACCATCAATAGTCGCAACTTCGTAATACTACTAACTATCAATTTCGTGTAGTCATTGCATCACGATGCACAAATTCTCTACCGTATTTATACGAGATAGTGTGCAATAAAGCTGTTATATAAAATTATCGCTACACGTAAAGTTACAAAGAATATATAACCGAGTATTATTGTTCACCAAAAATCTTGATTATAGAGTAACAATCGCTGCAATACGCAAACACCCTGCTAGTTCACAAATAATATACAAATACAATATATGTGATTGACATGTATTAAAACAATACTTGATGCCATATTTAATTTATTACTAGTACAATCTGAATATCGTCATCATCTTTAAAACTAATATGAGTGATGATATATAGACTTAACAATGAGACCTAATAATAGATAGTATTATATTCATTTTTTGTGAAGTGTCATAAACTTTGTCTCTTTCATCGTTCTTCACCAATCAAATATTCAAATCCACTTATGACAACTTTAGGTCTAAATTAGGGCCCGTTTGGTTGTAGACGGGTTTAGGATTATGATTTGGATTTAGATTTGGATTTGAATTTGATTTAATAAATAAATGTATATTACAAAAAGAAAGAAAGCCCACATATATATATTTATAATATAAATTATACATTATTATTCAATTTAATTAAAGAGCAGCAACAATCATTAAATGCTCTCATTTATTGCTACTGCCGGAACCCGCCTGTACCCGGGTCAACCCGCCGGAATTCGCCTGTAACCCGTCGGAACCGGCACTCATATCCGACCCGATCTACATATCATTAAACCTTAATGCTTTATACACGTGTCAACCCATCGTTTATCCGACCCGTTTTTTTTAATCAAAAAACACCACGTACAATCAGTACATGTCCTTCTCCTCCAAACTAAATCTTCACACCTCTCTCTCACTCATAACACACAGATTATTCCTCTCACTATAAATTACTGCCGATCCATCATCGAAATCCCTAATTTGGCTCCAATTCGTTTGTGTCCGCTGTGATGCGTCAAACCCAGGTAAAAAATGGCCTTATTTGCTTCAAATATGATCGTGCTCTGCATGTTCTTGATTTCGTGTTCATTTGTGTTAGAATCATGGATTTGCATACCTAATCTATCCATGTTTTTAGACCTGTGTTTTATTTTTTCATGTTTTTGTCAACAAGTTTATGCGGGAAAGCTTTTCTAGGTTTGTTTTTCTTAACTATTGTACATCTTCAAATTTGTAAACAAATATTTTGTTAATTTGAGATTTTGGTAATTAGTTGAAGTTGCCAACCATGTGTTTGTTGAAATGTCATTTGAGAAAGTGAAAATTGATCTTTATATCTATTGGTTTAACTAGATTATTAGTATCTTGAACCAAGTTATTATTGAATCGAAAAAAACGTTATGCTTATTTATTATGTTGGACATGTGGTTGCAGATGTTAACAAGAACTCAGAAAAAAATAGTATGGTCTCCCAACGTGCTCAAAATAGATGCGTTAGTTCAGCTCCTCAAGGTTTGTCAGTCTCAAATTTATCATTCAACGTTACTTTTCAGCATGTTTCAAGTTAATTGTTCTTTCTAAAACGGTCTATTTTAAAAGAAACCACATTTCAGAAGGTATGAATGGCAAAAAAGGCCAACCTATTTTTTTATTGAAAGCACTAAAAAATTGGGTAACATAATTAGATACAAAGAAAATTTGAAAACAAGGCCCCTATTCAAGTTGTACACTGAATGCTCATGCAACATAGATTAATTTGTGGTACCGTGCATGAATAACCGAAGCATATATGGTTGTCCTAAGGAGACGTGCATTGGCGGTTCTCTATGCAACATCCATAAGGTATTTACCATCACAATTCAGCTTTTATAGAACTTTATAGTCTTTTGCAGACTGATGGTGATTACTGCAGCATGGATTGCAAATCGGCGCTTTTAGAATTGAGTATGTTGTTATTTAGATTCTATGCGGAAGATTTATGATTTTCGTTCCATTTTGAAAGTGAGTATGCTGATGTATATAATAATCTGAATTAGATAAGTCGTTGTAACATTGTCCCTAGATAGTGAGATACTCACAATCAGTTTCACTACATGAAAACTGATACATTTCCCCACAAATGCGAGTAACAGACACTTTCCACACTGATCAATGATACTGATTTTTTCAAGTGTGACTAGATACTCTTTCATAGCATGCGATTAGATAATCAGTTTTAAAACGTAATCCCAAACACCTCATTTCTTTTAAAAGTGCTCCCGATGACACGCTAATTAACTTTTAATCATTCCACGTAACATTGTCCCTAGATAGTGAGATTTTTATAATAATACGTTAGATGAAGACAATACTAACATAGTCTACTGCTGAGATTGGATATGGAAAAGGAACAAAAAGGATTTATAGAATTTAATGTGAAAATATTTGGTGGGTCTGTCTTGAATAATGATTAGTTCATGATTGAAGTACCTTTTGCGTCTTCATATTTCTGTCAAATGATTGTTTTGTGAATCACTGTTTGATTTTTCTTCTCTTTTTTTAAATTCAAGAAACCGATCAAAATTGGGAAGTGAAGTACAAATATATAGTACTGTCATCGCCCTTGAAGAACCGATCACTCCACATGTTAAAGTTAACTATACTCAACTTCTGATTAATGGAAAATTTGTTGATTCGGCATCCGGTAATTGTTTGCTTTATTTGTCCATTTAAATGTATGTTATCTATTGATGCTAACAAAAAATTTAAAAAAAAAGGTTGGTTTCAGGGAAGACATTTCCATCCTTGGATCCAAGGACAGGAGAAGTCATAGCCGATGTGGCTGAAGGCGATGCAGAAGATATTAACCGTGCAGTTTTTGCTGCTCGCATGGCCTTTGAATATGGCTCGTGGCCTAGAATGACTGCATATGTAAAATTACATTCCATGCCTATTTCTCTATACCTTTGTGAATAATTAACGATGAACAATTTTTTTATCATTCTTAACACCAAAAATAGGGATGCATACATGTTTTAATATCTATGTATATGACCAAAAAAAATGCATGTTTATATGTCTTGAAGTAATCTGATACATTTTCCTTTGTTGTGGGTCAAATCGTTAAACTTTTGTCGAGTTTCGCTTTTCTTTTTGTTGTACTTAGATATGAAAAAGGTAGTTAGTTTTTTTAAGATAAAAAGATAAACAGGATATACCTGGTACAATAGAACAAAAAGCACAAACATCAGTTGAGCCATTTAGAACCAACAAACAAACCTTGAAAACAAACCTTGAAAACAAACCTTATCCATTGTTCATTCTAATCACTGTATTACCTACATACTTAAATAGTCAGTGACTTCTTCAATATTTTTTTCACCCGGTCATAGTAACTTTGCTTCTTGATATAGTAAGACGAGTCGCTTGAAATTTGGTCAAGAAGACAGGCATAACTCATCTGTTGCAGTACAGGGGTGACCCTAAAAGAGGTACAAAGCTGATATAATTTTATTTTCTTTTGTTGTCCTTATACGTGAACCAATTATTTTTCAAAACCATGCCATAGTAGGTTGTGATTTAGTTCTTTAATTTATTCAAAAGGTGATGGGAATGGAAAGGGTGGAGGGCCATCTCAGGTACCTATTCAGATCAGAGAAACGACAAACGACGGGATTTCGCATGCTGGTGTGTGATGATAATGAGGGACACCCCGGTTAGGAAAAATAAGAGACCCAGTTCAAGCATCTTACCAATGATCAGGATGGGCACTCGGATCTTGAAATGAGCATTTGTAACAAGTGCTCTGTTTAAAATATTAAAGCGCCTATACTAAGTTTTTTCAAAGACTTCGATAAGGTACATTCACAGCATCCCTAATAACATAAAATCATTAATGTTATTGTTAGTTTTAATAGAGTTGACTAGAAGTAGATTCTACAAATTAAGAGTATAGGCCGCTATAGATAGTTGTTTGTAGCTATAGATAGTTGTTTGTAGCTATAAATAGTTGTTTGTAGTTAGAAATGCAAGAATGAACTGTGTAGCTATATCATGTTGTGTTTAAAAAAATAAAAAATGAGCTTATTGAATGAAAAGTGACATGCAATAGGAAGAAGAGAGCTTGAGTAAACGAATAGTTATATGGTGTGATTCGAGTGAAGCAGTCAATTATTGAGAGTGCGAAGACATGTTATCAACATTTGAATTAGTGATGCAGATATTTGACTATTTGTCAGTCAATACAACCTGCTTGACCTGACCCTTTCAACAATAACCTGTTCTGACCTATTACCAATCTTGCCACCTCTAACTGTGACATGTCATACACACTCTTTTCAATTTGTATGCTATATGAATCTTGGTGATGCAGATATTTAATTATTTGTCAGTCAATACAACCTGCTTGACCTGACCCTTTCAACAATAACCTGTTCTAACCCATTACCAATCTTGCCACCTCTAACTGTGACCTGTCGTGCACACTCTTTTCAATTTGTATGCTATATGAATCTTACCATAATCTATTACTCCCTTTGACTAATTTTAAGGTGTTTATATCTATAGGATGAGCAAGTATCATTTTTAAATAACTTTAGAGGGTTTCGTTTGTAAATCAGGTTATCATGTGTGCCCATCACTGTTTCCAGAGGCAACGTATGCATCAAATGACCCACAACACCTAGTTGAAGTTCTCAGATTGTTTTGTGACTTCATACTGGTGTTGGAACTACTTCAAAACACAGTGCGTACATTTTTGCTCTTGCTAGCATGCCCTCATCCGTTATTGTGTGAGCCTCGCAGGTTTGATCTTTATACTTCAGTAGAACTATACAGCATACACTAAAAATAGTAGTTTATTTGTAGTAGATTTTTTTATATCAATACATCACAAAAAGGCTCTTATGGCTTCACGTCGACAAGTTATTGCCACCTTGACTTTACTGAAAGTTACTTATTATTGAGGTTCGTGCACTCTTTTTTAACTATTGATTTATCAAAAAAGTATACATTCTTAGTCATTAGAAACTTATTGATGCGTTTGTTCTAAAAGTTGCAGGTTCCAGAATGGCGTTTCCCACAAGAGCATGTTTAAATTAGCAGAACTAATAAGTCAAATCTCAAGCCAATATGTGGTATATAATTTATTTTCTTTATACATTATATATAGATATTTATACTCCTTTATGTTGCACGCATATAGCAAACAACATGGTTCTCTTGGTTTATTCTCGATCCTATTCAATTTTGCAGGGCACTCAGTTTACATGCCGAACAATTGTTAAAGATATCGATGAAACTAGAGGATGGTTTCGCACATCTTGCAAAATGTGTCGCAAGATACTTCATAAGAGTGGAATAAATTGTTGAACAACTTGGATTCGGGACCCCGTGAAAGCTTCCTGAAAATGTGACCTCCCTTTCGGTTTAAAAACAGCAATTCCAGCGGGCTAGGCTAGATAGAACATGTTGCAGACAATGTGTTTGAAGACATCAGAAAACCTCATGCATTACTAGCTCCTGCAACACCAACAATAACACTTCCATCACACACACAATGTTCATCATCTGAATACAATGCAAAGAACTCCTGTACATCATCAGCGAAGAAAGAACTTCTCTAAATATCAGGTATGTAAATGTTACACCATGTTTATGTCGCTTATCAAAAGTTTTTTTTTATCATATTCCTTTGTAGGTATTTTGAGTTTGGTGAAAAGAAATTTGATTATGAAATAGATACCATGGTACAGATCTGACGAATAAAGAACATGTGAAAAAGCATAGGCATGTTGAACAACAATAGCTACAACAAAAATATATCAACATGGATTTAAGTTTTAGACACTTTAGTACTAACTCATGTATGTGTGGCTACTGGCGAATTGCCTACCATCATATTCTGATAATTAGTAGTATGAAGTTAGACTCTTAAAACGTACGAACGTCACTTACACATGTATTTAACCTGTGGCCCGTAGGAATGTGAGTTTTTAGGTGAAAAAAGAGATCAAATCTACGTATACACGTTCATAGTCGTGGTGCTCCTCCTTATTGATTTCTTTGTGTTCAGTGGGGGTGTCCAATAGGTCGGTTCATTTGCATTTTTTCAGCAACAGAAATGTACCCATATATGTTTTTATGACGATGAACATGATATCCCTAAACCCCTGTCGAAACCAATATTCAGGATATTGTTTTTGTACTTGGTGTTGGGTGGTCTAATACCACTGCCGCTAACTGGATTTACACATAGTTGTGCGCGTGAACAGGAAGTGACCTATACAAAACTTTAATTAAACATAAGGTAACCCAAGAAAAACTAACAGCTTGTTCATTATTTGATTACTGATAGGATAAGTGTATATTATTAACTTTAGGCTCATTGGTTGAAGTAATTTTATGTCAGTAACCATAGTTTTATGGGGTTTAGCCGTCCAATAGCAACGTACTTTCAGTTTTGTTCCATTTTGGTACGTGAACTTTTTTTTGTTCCACTTAATGTAACGAACTTTCATGTTTTGTGTTA